>JABUQX010000889.1:0-40000 GCA_015478945.1 Trachelipus rathkii
AGAGATATAAGAGGGGCTGTTCTCCCGGCACCAGAAGACGAGTTGGAAGTATTGAACCAAATATATATAAGAGTGTCATAAGTTTTTTAAAGGTCAAAAAAGACAACAACATTCCAACAGTTGAGAAGGCTTCCCGATGTCATGGTCTAGTTTTAAGGGATCCGAGGTTGAACGATTTTTAAGGAAACCAAACTGGAAGTTTGAAAAAGCCTGGCGAATTTCCAAAACAAGGAGGCCTGAAACCATTTTCTCAATTATTTTTGCAAGTATGTCAGGTCAGGCGAATTGTCTTTGTTGTCCGTCAAACTTTCGGATGCTTTCCAGGTTTGGGAATAGGGATTACAAAAGCTGTAGTCCAAATAAATGAAAAAGAGGATTCGATATAGATTCTGTTATACAGATTCATCAAGAACAAAGATGCCTCCTCCTCCTCTCTCTCATGTGACGGAGTTTAATATAAGAAATTGTCCGGGCCAGTGGAACCGTCTTTGCAGTTTGTTACTCTTCAAGCGTAAAAAGACGGTTATAGGTATGATCTTCCCCTTTCGCTGTTGAAAAGTCTGCGTTCGTCAGTGTTTATTTCTCAATTTTGAAAGGCTACAGGGTAGCGGGAAGAGCTCGAGTAGCTAGCCAAACTTTAAACTAATGCGTCTGCAACAGCTGCTTCAGGAGAGATAGTATCAGTTATATCAGGACCAAAGCGGAGGGCTATGGGTAGAGAATTGAGCGGTGAGATATTTTCTGTACAGCTTTCTACACTGAAGAAAAAGGACTGTGGAACTGAGAGTTCGAAGTATAATTCGAAAGTATTGTTTACGGGTTTGTCTTTGGCGATTAATTCGACAAGATCTCGCTGCAGCTGCTTTAATCATGTTTGCTTGGAGTGGTGCGAGAGTCCGTTTATATTGCATGTAGAGTTTTTCCTTCTCCCGGTTAGCTTGTGCACACTCTTGGGACCACCAAGGGGTTGCAGAACGCCTACCTGCGAAAGAACGCGGGATGCAAGTTTCTGCTGCTGTGGTTAAAGCTTGCTAGAGGAAGTTAAAGGCAACGTCAATGGTCGGAAACCGCTTATTGAAGGGAGAAAGTGGGATAGCTGTGGTCTGATGAAAAGAAGCCCATTTCGGTTTATCATAACGGCAGCGGGAATAGGGTTTTAACATTAGGCATAGTGAGAGTTCATTTAAGGCTATTGGGTAATGGACTAAATGGTCAATGAAGTATAAGTAATAAAAGCGGGCCAGGTGATGGAGCAAAAGATGCTAGAAGTTGTGTATTAAACATTATAAGTAGAGGTCTGTGTAAGGCATTCCCAGGGTAAAGGGTATTAGAAGATCAACAAGGATCTTAGACTTAGGAGAAGTAATAAGAGTCGCAACATATGGGGTGGCGAAGGTTGAAGTCTCCTAGTATAACAACCGGAATGGAGTGCTGCTTAAAAACGTCGGCAAAATCGGCCTTAGCAAACTCACCTGCCAATTAGTCGAACAGACAGGTTTATGAATGAGTATATCTGTGCCTCCCCTTTTATTGTCACGCAACTAAGCTATATCTATAGAAGTTAGCGCATTTATATTCTGAGGTTGGAGCAAGTTCGATAACATAGTCTGAAGTTCCTGCAACATATGGCACTTTGGTGTACATGTTTATTCGTTGAACATGTTCCTCAAAATTAGAGCACTATTCCGAATTCTATTGAGGAAGTGGCATGCTGTGTGTTATGATATGTGAGATCGGTCTTTTTAGACAATTGTCTTCTATGTGGCTAGGGGAAATATTGGAAGTGGATACAGATCGAGAGGGAAGGCTGAGATGTGGGTCCCGACGAGGAGAAGCAACAAATCCTGGTGGTAAGGAAGTCATACAACAGAGATTTGGGTTGCACGCACTTTGGGCTGGGTTGGCGCACTACCTCTTTTCTATAGGTACTACAGCGACAGATGCTCTGGGGAGTTGATCCTCTCACTTCCACCACTCTTGCGTTTGACCACTCGCAAAGCACAAGGAGTGAATTGCTCTCGCATGAATTTTGCTGTGAGTATTTGAGAACCACGCCCCAGAACTATCAGCTTCGTAATGTAGGCTCGCCCCTCTTTCTTTCCAGTCCAGCTTTTGTTGCTGCGAAACTCCTTGCCTTCTGTTTTTCCAACTGTATTTAATCTTCCTCCCTTTAAAGGATTGGGATTGGGTGGGGTTTTCAAGGTTTTATTTTTTGCCCCTCCTTGAAAAGGCCTGCCCGTGAATGGTGGTAAAAAAAAATTATTTTAACATATATAAAATATATATTATTTTATATTATAAATATATCACCTATAAACACCATCACATTTTCACCACACTATATTATATAATTATATATTATATATATATTATATATTATATATATATATATATATATATATAATATTATATATATATTATATATTTACTATTCCACTAAATTAGTTCAAAGGCTAATTTTAGGAGACAACATGACCTCTTCAACGCTCATTTTGCAGATGTAAAATCTAATAATTAAAAATAATTCTAATATAATAGGAAAAAATTAAACAATACACAATTTTTAAAGCTCTATTATCTATAAAATATAAAAATAAACAAACTCTTTTCATTGGGTTTGTACATCTTGCAATATAGTAAAATATCAAAAAATATAAAAATTAATTTATAAACTGAATATATATATATTATATAAATATATATTATATATATATATATTATTATTATATATTTAGTATTATATATATATAATTTATATTTATATATATATTATAATATATATATATATTATTATATATATATATTACTATATATATTATACTATATATATATAATTTATATATATATATATATAGATTGAAATAAATAGATTGAAACGTCTAATATGGGGAATTCAGGATAATTTTATTGTACTGAAATCTGTTTCGGTATAAAAAATAAGTGAAAGACTAATTGAAAGTTGATGGATGTATTTTAATCCTCACATCATTCAATATCAATTGAAAGCAGGAAATTTTATTTACTTCAGGGATTTCAACGAAATTTTAAGGAGTGATCAATTTATTTCTATAGTTTAAAAAAATAACAGGAGTTTGTTTCTTTGGATTGGCTTATATGATATATTAAAATAATGTTGTGCTAGTATGTTGCAGTGTATTTTTGGAGTGGAAGTTTGTTGTTATAGTCATTTTGAGCACACATTATATTTTAACATAGAATATGTTATTTTATTTCAACATAGAATATGATACTGCTAAGAGTATAAAGATGAAAAAGCATGAAATAAAAATTAAATACAAGGGGACTTTTGTTCTATATTTTTTTCATACAACTAATAAAAAAAGTGTGTGTGTTTTTATTCATCCTACAATTTTCCCTGCTAGAAGGCCACACGTGCTTATTTTAATTGTGTTGTTAGTTTCTATAACTGCACAACATTATTATTATTATTATTATTATTATTATTATTATTATAATATATTATAATTTATACTATTTATATTTATATATATATAATAAATATATATATATATCTATATATATATTAATTATATATATATTAATATATCATATATTATATATATTATAATATTATATATACTATATATATATATAATAAAAAAAAAATTTAATATATCTTATCTTATGCTTATTTTTTTCTCGCGCAGACTAGGAGTATAGGTGGGCGTGAACAGGGGGCATCGGAAAAGAAATAGTAGAAGATATTGAAGAGCGCTCGAAAAGAAAGCCCAGCCTTACCGCCACCTCAATACCTATTAGTTAAGTGAGATCTCATCGCAGTCAGAAAATCCCACCCCCTAGAGCTTCACGGGACCTGGCGACGGACCTCTATGGGGATATCGTCAAGTGTTAAGTTCATCCCCTGGCCAGTTGGGTACAACCTACGCGGTCAAAACCCGCCATTCAGCTCCTATTATGGGCACGCTTTTTCTCGCTTCTGTTTAAACTCTCATTTTCTCGCTTCAGAGATTCTTTCTGACTCAATCCACTTTTCTTTCGGTCTGCCAGGCCGATGTGGTTCCAAACTAACTATCACATTCGTTAACCAACCAACTATCTTCTCTTTCCACATGACCAAACATCTCAATGTACTCTCTTTATTTATTCTCGTTTACCCCTTTCTTCCACAACACAATTCTTTAATACGTTCATTCCTACATTTCATTATATATATATATATATTATATATTATATTATATATTAATATATATATTATTATATATATAATATATTATTATATTATTATATATATATTATTTTATATATATATATATATATTATATATATATTATATATAATATATATATATATATATATATATATATATATTTATATATATATATACTTTAAGTTGATATTTCTTACTGAAGACCACAGAGTTTTGTAGCTATATTAAATAGCGTTTTCGGTTTTTTGCATTTGTCTAAAAATTGCTTCGTTTTCGTTTGTTTTGTAAACTTTGGGTGAATCGTAACATGCTCATCAACGTAAGGAATTTCTTAATTTGTAGGTGTTGCTCATTTATACAGAATTTTATTCTATATTAACAGAATTAGGGAATTTTTACGTTTGGTGAGCATTTTTGTACGATTTTGCATAAAGTTTGACAACGAACGAAAACTTAAGATTTTTTTTAGCACGATTGCCAAACGAAAACGGCTTAAATATTTTCACCTCTTCAATATATTTTCGGTATCTAATTTTATTCCTGATAGGAATCTGTCTGATAGTAATATATCTTTTGGCTCAGTTTCAAAATTTATTTTCAAAGTTTAAATATATGAAAAATGTAAGGGGTGATTTATCAAAACTTTCAATGAGAATATTTAATACAATACAAATTATTTATTTTTTCCATTGTATTTTCATTTTCATCATGTAATCCATATATTACTTTTGGGACCGGTTTTCAAAAATGTCTCCGAATTGATGCCTCCTTCTTTCAAGCAGTTTATTAATGTCTTTAAGCCATCACCTAAAATTCCAATGTCGGGGATAGTGGACTCTAAATCTGTAACTGCTCTAATCAAGCTGAAGCTTTCATTGCTATCTTCAGGAACATTTGTTATATTGTTTTCTTTCCCATGAGTCTTTTCTCCGCAGATTTTGGTCTTCGCAGTAGGTACTGAAGATACCAATGGAGTATTTTCATTATGCAAGTTATCAGCACATAACCAAATATCAGAATATGATGTAGTAAAAGAATAAGAAATCTCTGAAGAATTAATCGACTTTTTACTTTTAAGATTTGAGAGTTTGTCAGCAACCGATAACTCATTTCTTGAAGAGAGAGGAAGACGTTGCTCGCAAATATTTTGTGATAAAATTTTTTGCTGAACAATTTTAGCGGCACTATCATCGGATAAATGTGAAATATTTTTCGATAGTTTTTGAGTAAAATTACCGGCTGAACTACTGAAAGAACTAATAGTCGGAGATTCGTTACAACATACCTCCTTATATGTAAGTGGAGATAGTGGGTCAAAACAATAATCCGAAGATGTATCGGTTAATCGACTAGAACTTTCTCACTAGCTGATGGATCAAGATTGCAGTTCAATGAGGACTTATCAACATCATCACTATTACTGGAATTACCAATCTTTCCAAAAGATAATGAAGTTGGCAGACTTGACGTTAGTTTAACATTACATTTATTAAAGTCCAAGGGAGGTTTTAGACTTGATATATTAGGATTATTCGAAGCCTTAATTCTTTGCTGAAAACTGTCAATAATGTTTAAGATAGAGGTCCTATTATTATGTACATGTAACTTTGATTTCAAAACTTCTCCACGGCAGTCTTCCAAACTTTTCTTTGTGTTCCCTACTGTGGTTTGAGTAGTTGATTTTGTAAGACTGTGACGTTCATTTTTTCTCGTAAGTTGATCATGGTGTGGCAATCATCTGCTTTATAGCAAGTTGTTGTTTACCGCCTAAATTCTTCATACAACATTCATTTACGATCTCTTTCCCTGTTAATATATATATTTATATACTATTATATATCTATATATTATATTATATTATTATATATATATATATATTATATATAATATATTATATATATATTATATATATATATATATATATATAATATAATTATTATATATATATATATTAAGGCAAATGGTACAGAGGGGGCGGTAAGGCTGGGCTTTCTTTTCGACTTTTGTTATATTCTTCTACTGCTTTTCTTTTCCAATGCATGTAACGCACCTTACTCCCGGTCTTGGGGAAAAAAAGGTAGATGAAGAAGAAGATAAAGCAAATGAAGGAATCGGTTGTTAGTAGTGCAAAAGAAGTATGTGGATGTGGTAAAGTAGGGAGTAAAAATGTTATAGGTGAGTGGTGGAATGAAGAGGTGATACAAGCGGTCAAAAGTAAAAAAGGAAGCGTGGTTAAATGTACTAAAAGCCAATGATGAGGTCTCAAAAGAAAGATGTTTGGAATTTTATAAGGAGGGAAAAAGGAATGCTAAAAGATGCATATGTAGGATAAAGAAAAAAAAAGAGGTAAATGAGAAGTTTGAAAGGAGGATGAATGAGGACATACAAGGGAATAGGAAGCTCTTCTGGAAGGAAGAGCGAAAGGTTAAGAATGAGAATAAGGGGAATCTGCTTAGAATAATGAATAGGGATGGTGCTTTCGTTAACTGATGAAATGGATGCGAGGAAAATGTGGAGGGAACACTTCGAAAATCTGCATAACATTGGCAGTAGTGAAAAGGTGATGTGAATGTGTGTGGGTTTGATGTTCCAAGGAATAGGTATTTTGGGGATGAGGTCATTAGTAAGGAGGTTGTAAAAATTGGGCAAAAAAAAGAAAATTGGCAGAATGAGAAATTTGAAGAATGGTAAATCTGCAGTTATAGATGAAATTACTGGTGAAATGATAAAGAACGGAGTTGTTGTGTAACAAAGCGTTTATGGAGGGAAGCAGTAATTGTACCTTTGTATAAGGATAAGGGGGATAAGGGTAACTATAGGAATTATAGGGGAATTAGTTTTTTGAGTGTTGTAGGGAAGATATATGCTGGTATTTTGGTCGAAAGAGTGAGTCGAGTGACTGAGGGACTGATTGGTAAAGAACAAAGTGCGTTTAGAAGTGGCAGAGGATGTGTGGATCAAATCTTTACATTGAAACAAATAATTGAGAAAATGAGAGAAAAGAATTACAGGAAAAAGTCCCTCTATAAAAACAGCAATATAAACTAATTGGAGCAATGGTTATCAACAAACAGAATGACCGTCTCTCCTCAAAAATCCTCTATCACATTACTCACACCTAACAATAGTGAGTCAAACACTCATCAAACAATTTTCCTTTCAAACAAAAGACCCCCTCATTAAACAACCCACCATTCTTGGCTTAACCTTCGATCTACATGATATTCACCCTCCACATAAACAATATTACCTCTACAGCCACACAAAAATTGAACGCGATGAAAATACCATCCGGGACAACTTTTGGCTAACACAAAGAGTCCCTCTCAATAGTCTACAGACAATATATCCACCCAACCTTAAACTATGCCATCGCCTGCTTGGGCTCCCACGATATCACAATCTAACATTCGAAAACTAGAGATCGTTCAAAACAAAGCTCTTAGAATAATAATAAGCTGCCTCCATTCCAAACCCATCCATTAATTTCAAAATGAAACAAAAATTCTATCTATAGAGGGCCATCTTGACTTGATAAGCCGCCAATTTTATAGCAAACCATTTTCAACAGAACATCTTTTACACCAAACATTACAACAACCCTCTGCTCCAAGAAGGAAAAAAGTTAAACCGGCCATTTACAACACACTTTCAATAGAAGAGAGAAGATACAATTATCTACATTAAGGCTATCAGCAAAGTAATTGCAACAGAAACCTATCACTCACTTCAGCTCATAAGTTTTATATTCTAAAAGACTAAATCTGATGGGATACAAAAATATATTGTAATAGAAAATTAAAATTGATACATTGATACTTTATTTTTAATTTTGACCAGCTCATTACTTCCAGAAATCTACTTTGTTGGATTAAGTATTTAAGAGGAATTAAGAAGCTAACAACAATGAAAATAGTTAATATTTATCCTACTCTTGAATATGAAATAGAAAAAACTTTTCTGAAACAAAAATGTAACACATTTTATAGTATATTAAATAATTAATTAGCAGAATTTTTATGCTTCCAACTTGAACCATTTTTAAGGTTAAATCTCAGAAAGAATTTCAAGCAAATGGTAGTACCTAGGCTAAAGCTAAACTTTCCACCAACTGATAGGATTATCATTTGTATCTAGTCGTTTTTCTTGGTGATAGTTTTCAATCATTTGCACTACATCTTTTGGTAATGCGTGTGTTTCTTCTTCACTACTGGACTGTAGAAATTCTTCCAGTGAATCTGTTATTGATTTACTTGTAGATTCTGTAGATTTCAATTTTTTTCTTTTAAATGAGTGGCGAATTAATAGACTGTTCGGATTGAAGTTTTTCAACTGCAACACAAAGTGACAATTTAATTTCTTCTAATATTGTTACAAAATAACTTGCCTTTATGACGGGGATCTAAGTAAGTTGAAATAGTATGATGGTCATTAATTTCCACAGAACCAAAGCGTTTTTCTAGCTATAGTTTTATTACATCTTTCATTCTCTTTAAACCGTCATCATTTTCATTTGAAGATGGTTCAAAATGCTTCTTTAGCGTTGAGATTAATGGTATTACATAGGAGACAGAAGCTGTATAGGCGCTGATTTTTTTGGTTAGATCTTCAAATGGTTTCAATAGCTTAATGCAGTGTAATATCATGTCATTTTCCACATTAGTAAGAAAGTTAATTTTGGAATTCGAACTGGCGTACAAAGTAAGTAGGTTTTTGAGAATACCATTCTTTCATTATATGAAGTGTACTATTCCAGCGAGTTGGAACGTTTTTGATAACAGCAAGATATGGAATATCAAGTCGTTTTTGAATTGCCTTAAACTCATTTTCATTTTCAGATTCATCGTAAGTAGTTTTATTATAAAAATCTTTACCAAATCTCGACAATAAATATCAGGGCAACATCCGCAGGGCAAAGTGCGGATGCGGATGAGGATATTTAATAATGTGCGGATGCGGATGTTCCTGCATTCACTAAAATAACTATATATATATAAATATATATATATATATATATATATCATATATATATTATATATTATATATATATATTATATATATAATATATATATTATATATATATATATATATATATATATATATATTATAGTATTATAATATATATATGAGGGAAGTACAACGCATACTGAAGCGCATGAAATTTCTTCCTTTTTTAATGGGCGTTTTTCTCTTTTGCGTTAATATTCTTCACACACTTATCCTCCAGGCAACAATTCTGACAATTTATCACAATAATATACACATGATTAAAGTAAACACCCTCTTCTAGATACACTTTACAGACATCCCTACTATTCAATCCCTGTGTGTGGGGGAGAAGAATTGCCCACATTATGTTCTGCGTGTCGTAAGAAGTGACTAAGGGCGGTGATAGTTGGGTTTGCTGCCTACTACCATCTATTTCTTTGGCCAGGAATGCTATGCAGTATCGGAGATCGTGATCGCCGTAAACGGCTTCTATCTTTCGGCGAATTTGTATGAATCGTTTGGGTCATGGAATGTCAGAGGAAAATAAATGTTAGAGAAGAGGAGAGAGGTGATGGAATGATTTAGAAAGGGCAAATTTGATTTGCTCGCTGTGACTGAAAAAAGATGAAGGAAACGTTGAAATTGAGTGGGTGTGGTTGTGAAATGTGTGTGTGCTGTGTGTGGAAATGAATGAGAGAGGAAGAGGAGGGTTTGCATTTTTATGAGTGACCTTTGTGGTATAAGCTTGGTAGACTTTGATTGTGGTGAGTCAGAATTTAAATGGTTAATTATAGTTTGAAAGGTCAAGGTAACGTGTGGTTGTGACGTATGGTCATCTGAGGGAAACGTTGGAGAGTGGCGATTTTTTGGGATAATCTGAATGATGTTCTGGATGGGGTGAGTAGGAGCTCAGATTGATAGTTTTGGGGGACTGAATGGTTGGATTGGTGATCAAAAAAGGGATGGTATTAACAGGTGGTTTTTTGGGGTGCGGAAGAAAAATGAGATGGTAGGAAGCGCGATGATTTTGTGAAGAACGAGGTTGTGTGTAAGTAATACTTTTTAAACACAAGACTATCCATAAGTATACTAGAGTTGGTGTGGTAGAGATGGTATCGAAGTGAAAGTTATGATTGATTTATTGTGTTGGCGAAGAAGGAGATGTTGAAGTTATGTGTTGGATGTTAAAATCAGTGAGGGGTTTAGGATGGGATTATCGGATCATTATGTTTGTTTTTATGTAAATTAAGTTAGTGGGGGGCTTGATGGAGAGAAGGTGATACGAAAGGAGTAGGTAAATTAAGAGTGAGAAGTGTTAAGTGAGCAAGACAATAGGAATAAAATTGTAAGAGCGCTCGCTAGTAAAACGGTTGAATTAACAAGTTGATACTGAACAAATCTGGGTGGCAAAGAAGGAAGCAATTGTTAGTAGTGAAAAGGAAGTGTGGATGTGCTAACGTAGGAAGTAAGAATGTTAACAGTGAATGGTGGAATGAAGAGGTGCTGAAAGCGGTTTAAAGGTAAAAGAAGCGTGTTGATGTACATACAAGCAAATGATGAAGATCAAAAGAAGATCTTGAATTATATAAGGAGGAAAAAAGGTATACTAAAAGGTGCATTCGTAGGAGAAAACAAGAGGTAATGAACAGTTTTGAAGGGGATAAATGGGGACGTACAAGGGAATGGAAGCTCTTTGGAAGGAAGCGGAAAGGTTAAGAATGAGATAGGGGAATCTGATTAGACTATGAAATAGGGATGGTGCTTTTGTAACTGATGAATGGGTGTGAGAGTAGTGTGGAAAGAACACTTGAAATTGCACAATATTAACAGTAATGAGAGGTGATAGTGAATGTGTGTGGGTTTGAATGGTGCAAGAAGGAATGGTATTTTGGGGATGAGGTATTTTTGGGATGAGGTAATTGGGTAGAGTGAAAAGTTGAGGAATGGTAAATCTTCAGGTATAGATGGAATTACATGTGAAATGATCAAGAACGGAGGCGAGATGGATGATTGATTGGATTTGAAGTTGTGTAATAAAGCGTTTATAGAGGGTATAGTTCAAGGGATTGGAGGAAGCAGTAATAGTACACTTATATAAGGGTAAAGGGAGAAAAGGGGGAACTGTAGAAATATAGGGGAATAAGTTTACTTAGTGTTGTAGGGAAGTATATGCTGGTATTTTTGGTAAAAATGCGTGCTGACTGAAGGACTGATTGTGGAAGAACAAGGTGCGTTTTAGGAGTGGTAGAGGGATTGTGGATCAAATCTTTACTGAAACAATGATTAGAAAATGAGGGAGAAAGAGAATATTGTATTTAGGTTTTATGGATTTGCAACAGGCGTATGATAGAGTTAATAGGCGAAAGGTTTATGGCAGGTGTTAGTGATATGGTGTTGGTGTAGGGCTTCTGAATGGAAAAGTATGTATGACGATGAAGCGTGTGTAGAATAAATGGTGTTCATGGTGTTGGTTTAGGGTTAATAGCGGAGTAAGACAGGGTTGTGTTAGTTTCCTTTGGTTATTCAATTTGTATATGATGGGGTTATGAAAGAATTCGAGGTGGGGATGGAGGACTGGTGTTAGAATGGTGGAGAATGAAGATGAGTGGAGGGTTGCCTACCTATTATTTGGGTGTGAAATTTTTTTTGGGGGGGTTTTTGTGTGGATCTGAAGAGAGTTTTTGAGAGGATTGGTGAAGGATTTGGCAGGGTGTGTAAAAGGAGGGGCTTGAAAGTAAACGTGGATAGGAGTAAGGTTATGAATTTGTGAGTGAGGATAGCTCTCAGTGTGAAGTTATGTTAGATGGTGGCAGCTGGAACAAGTGTCTGATTTAAATATTTAGGGTAATATGTTGATGAAAAGGAACGGCACGACTGCACTGAGTGTATGGAAAGTTGTGAATGGCAGGAAGGTTCTGGTGCAAATAAATCGTTGGTGAATGTAACGGATAAGTCTTGATGTGCTAGGTTTACATGAGGTAGTTGTTACTGTGTTTTGTTAGTAGTGAGACTATGGTCTGGAATAAGAAGTAAGATCTAAAGTTCAATGTGTTCAGATGGACAATCTTAGGGGTGTGCTAGGTTGTGAGAAGAATTGATAAAATGAGGAATATTATTAGAGAGAGGTGTGGTGGTGAAGAAAGGGGTATGAGAGAATAAATGAAAGTGTGTTGAGAATGGTTTGGTCATATGGAAGGATGAATGATAGTCGGTTGGGTTAAGCGTATGTATAGTGGCGAGTGTTGTGGGGCCGGCTGGGAGACGAAGAAAAAGTGATTGAGTTAAAACGAATGTTTGAAGAGAGAAATGTGAGTATGGTAGAGGCGAGAAGAAGGTGTATAACAGAATGGCGCGGGATTGTGAGGGGGTATGGTTGTGGCCCCTGGGCCAAGAGATGAACCCTTACATTGACGATCTACATAGTGAGGTCCATCGCTGTCCATGAAGTTTAAGGGTGGATTTTCTGACTGGCGTGAGTTTCGCTAATTAAGGTACTGAGGGCCGGTAAAGCGGGCTTTTTCGACTTTTGTCTGTTCTTTACTGCTTTTTCTTTTCCGAAGCTCGTCACGCACCTTACTCCATTTTGGGAATAGAGGTAGATAAAAGAAAGAAGATATATATATATATATATATATATATATTATATTATATTATATATATATAATTATATTATATATATATATATATTATATTATATATTATATATATATATATATAATATATATATGCAGTTGAAAAGCTACTTTTTGTATAACTTACCTTAAAATTTCATGCATTTAATTGTACTGCAAACTCTAAGAGTTGATCGTGACCTTTCTGTCTATACAATGTTCGGGCATATATTTCCGTCCCTTTCCTTCTATTAACATAAGGTTTTGAATTCCACCCACTGTGGGAAAGAGGTTTAATATTTCTGATCTTTATGTGGACTACATGAGACCATTTCTTGAGTGATGGAATATTACCGGTCTATTATATCCCTATATCAGATTTGGCTTTGGAGACAGTCTTAAACTGAAGCACCATGACTTCCGTCAAAAGTGGCGGTTGATTTTCTCTGAAGTCTTTTAATTTTGCGCAGTCTGCTCTTTTCGACTTCTTTTTTTACCTTCAATAATAATAATAATAATAATATATAATAATAATAATAATAATAATAATAATAATAATATATAATAATAATTAATAATAATAATAATATAAATGGTTTCTTTTTTCTCGTACACCATAAATTATAACACCAGTGAACAAAAATATAAATCTTGCCTCTCAATTTATAACCCATTGCACCAGATTTCTTCTTTACAGCAAACCCTTCAAGCGATGATGAAGAACTCGAATTCATAGAATATCTTGATGGGGAGTAACTTGAACAATGGCGGGATCTTTTTCTGGGTGTTTCTGATGAAGATCTTGAAGTTGATTTCCTTTTAATGGAACTTTCTGGTGAAGCGGACTTTCTTTTACTCGGTGATCTTGAAGAGGAACGTGAAGATGACATTCTTTTTCTATTTGTTTTAGAGTATCTTGAAATTGGTTGCCTTTTAGTGAATGTTCTTGAGAATGGAGACGTCGACTTGCTTGTACTGGATGATCTTGATGAAGAACGTGAAACTGACCTCCTCATACTATCATGGCAACGCTTATTAATGAGCGGTGATTTGGATCGTGTACTATCTTGAGAGCTTGATCGTGAGCGTAAACTGACTCTCCTCGAATTTCTCTTATTTCCTACAAAAAAATAAAAATAAAATAAATAACGATAATGATAGGTACAATCAACACAGAAAAAATATTCCCCTTCTTTCATATAACTAAGAGAGAGGTTTTGCTTTCTCATTCCACAAGATGTTTCAATATGTTTTGAGGTTACAAGTAAGACTAGTTTAATATTTTCCTATTTAAAATGCTCTAAATCTTCCTTATCAGGAAGAAATCCTACGGTTATTTAACTAACTTCCTTTTCGTTCTATACAATGCAGATCTTATATACTTAAAGTTTAATTTTAATGTCAGTGGCATCTGAAAATCATTTATTCTTTCTGAAGGGCCATACAATTTAATTTTTTATGTCAACCAGAACCCAAAGCAAACTTTTTTATTTTTGTTCTCTTCTTTTGAAGCTTCCAATGTTAATTAGGTAGGCTAGGTTAGGTTAGGTTTAATCTATTCCCAAACCGCTACTATTGCCCCTCTTTATGACTATTCTATCTTCCTCATTGGCTTCTATTTTCATTTTGAGTAAAAAGTTGCCAAAGTAACAGAAAAATGTTTCAGCACAGCTTTTATAGCAAAAGGGGAATTAATTTAGACATCCTTATGGACAAGTGTAACACATGTTCAGAATTTAGACTTTGAAACAAGATTTTTTTTTTTGAGTTTGTATACAGAACCCACCAGACCAAAGAGAAGCGGCCACATTGGGTTGAAAAATCAACTCCATGGGTGGATCCTGACTCTTACAAATTTTAAATGTCAGAAGAAATCTTGGGATGGCGAATGATATTCAGTCAAAAATAAATAAAAAGTCAAATAAAAAGGTGTCCTACCATGAAAATAGTCTAAATTCTGAAAAAAAAAATCTTACACCGCAGAATATTCAGTTCTTGAAGATAAGAAAAAATAAAGTTACTGTTAAGGTGGGAGGAGTCAGATAAGATATGGAATAACCTTTTAGAAGGTGTTATGGTCCTTATGAACCATAGTAGGAAAATGACGACGGCGAATGCGATCCAGTTGTGAACAATCAATGAAGATATGGTGAACACATTGCGGGGTATGTCGACGGCAAAATTTGCAGATGGGAGGAGGGGAATAACATCGGATTCAACTTCAGGTTCACTCTGGAGGGGGGCGATCGGAAGGCTCCAGTGGAGATACGAATCGCCTCATTTTGGATGGGATTTAACAAGTGTGGTAGAGTTGGGGAGGCTTGACCATTTGCTACGCAGCCATATTCCAGCTTCGATCGGACTAGGGTGATGTATAGATGTAAAAGGGACTTGCGACAAGCACCCAAGATTTTTGAGGCGAAATGACATAATAGGTCAAGCACGCGATGACAAGTCGTTTTCAGGAGTTTAACGTGCCGTGCGTATGTTAAGTTGTCATCTAGAATGAGTCCTAGAAATTTGACTTGTGAAGATACAGGAATGGGCGAACCATATAAGGTTAGGTTCGCGGGAGGAAAGGTTGCGGTTCTTCGATTACCCTTTTTTCCCTAAGAAGATAATGCTGAGGTCTCTGTGGGTTGAGAAAGAAGCTCATGGGAGTTACCCATTGTGAAATATTCTCAATAGCTAGTTAAAGTTGCCGTTCAAGAAATGGCATTCTGGCACCGGCAATATATAGCTCAAGGTCATCGGGATAGAAGTAACGATATTGAATCCGAGAGCAAACAATAATACACTTCGAACACAGCCCTGCGGAACGCCCTTATCCAAAGTACAATGGCATTGATAGAACAAAGAGACCGAATGGATGAATTATTTGACAGAACGGCATTTAATAAAAAGAGGAGTTGTCTTCGGAAACTCGAGGGATTGAGTTTAAGGAGAACCCTAGTTCTCCACGTTGTGTCATAAGCTTTCTCATGGTCAAAGAGGGCACCAAGAACCATCCCACCAGTTGAGAAGGCTTCTCGGATATCATAGTTCAGTTTGAACAAGGGATCCGCGGTCGAACGATTTTGCGGAAACCAAACTGGAAGTTTGAAAAAGCCTGGCAATTCTCCAGAACAGGAAGAAGGCGTCCTGAAACCATTTTCTCCATTAATTTACAGGAATGACAGGTCAGTGAAATTGGTTGAATGCCCGTCAACTTCGGATTTTCCCAGGTTTGGGAATTGGGGTTAAACTGCTGTAATGCTAAATAGAATGGAAAAAGAGGGATTGATCAGATTCTCTATATACAGATCCAGCAAAAACGCTGATGCTGAGGGGTGAATATGACGGAGCATTATGTACGAAATCATGTCTGGGTCAAGGGCACCGTCTATGCTATTCGCAAGTGCAGGTTCATACTCTACAAAGGTAAAAAGACCGTTATAGGTATGATCTTCTCCTTTCATTGTTGAAAAATTTGGCGGTGCAGTGTTAATTCTCAATTTTTGAAAGGCTTCAGGATAGCAAAAAGAGCTCGAGTGGCTAGCAAAACTTTAACCTAATACATCTGCAACAGATGCTAGAGCAGAGAGCGTATTAGTTATATCAGGCCCGTAACGGAAGACTGTGGGTGAAGAATTTCTGGAGCGGCAAGATATCTTTTGTGCAACTTTCCACACTGAAGAAAGGGGAGTTGACACTCAAAGTATAAGTCAGAAAGTATTGCTTATGTGTTTGGCGAATAATTCGACAAGATCTCGCAGCAGTTGCTTTAAAGATAATCCTGTATGTGGTGGTGTGGGTACTTTTTAACTGCATGTAGAGTTTTTCCTTCTCCCGGTTAGCTTGTGCACACTCTTGGGAACACCAAGGGGTTGCCGAACCTCTATCTGCGGAAGATCGCGGGATGCAAGCTTCCGCTGCTGTGATGATAACTTTCTGGAAGAGGTTAGGCATCACCACAGTGGAAACGCTTATTGAACGGAGAGAGTGAATGCTGGTAACCTGATGAAAGGACCATCCGTTCGGTCATAACCAGCTGGAATTGGGTTTTAACATTGGGTTCGATGCAAGTTCATTTAAGGCTATTGGGTAATAAGCAGAGCGGGACCAGGTAAAACGACCCATAAGAGAATGAGAGCAAAAGGAAATATCAATACAGAAAGAAGTGTTATCTAAACGTTCATATGTAGGGAGTCCTGTGTTGAGGCATCTCAGGGAAAAGTGTGTTAGATCAACAAGGATCTTAGACTTAGATGAGGTGACAGAGTCGCCCCATACGGGGTGGCGGGGTTGAGTCTCCTAGTATAACAACCGAAGTATTAAGCTGCTTTAAAAAGATCAGCTACGAGTCACTTTATAAACTCACTACTCAGAGCTAAGCAGATCGAGCAGACATGAAGGTCGGCGGACAGATGAATTAGTGTTGGCACTGCATGAAGTTTAGTTTCAATAGGGACTGGAGAATAGGGGACAGATTTATGAATGAGCATTCCTGCACCTTCCCTATCATTGTCACCTCTTTCTATAGAGGTTAACGATGATTTATATTCCGACGGTTGGAATAAGTTGCGGTTACATAATCGAAGCTCCTGCAAACATATGGACCTTGGTGTATATAGGTTTATTAGTTGAACAAGTTCTTCAAAATTATAGTAGCCATGACAATTCCATTTGAGGAAGGTGGCCATGTTATGCTGCTATAAATATTATGGGGATGGGGTTTTTGAAACAATTTTCTATATATGGCTAAAGTGATGGAAGTAGATCCAAATGTGAAGGAAAGGCTGAGATGTGGATTTCGATGAGGAAGAGCAACAAATCCTGGGGTAAGGAATAGTCGTACAACAGAGATTTGGGTTTATAGCGCCATTTTTTTTTTTGGGGGGGGGGGGAAGTTTTCAGTGGTATTTGGTGGAGGGGCTTCGCCATGAATGCGAATTCATGGCGTTGGGTTAGGGAGGTCGGTCTGAAATAGAGACTTTGTCAGTGAGCCATCAGGTGGGGGGTTGAATTTGGAAAACTGGACAATTTGGGTTAAGATGGGGAAACTCCCCTTTCGTGCCACCAGTAGATTTAGAACGCTTGGACCGCTTGCAGTGTTTGCGTTGGACGGTTTTCTACCCCCTCTCTCGAAATCGCAAGAAGCATAGAGGAGAGAGAGCAGAGAGAGAGAGAGAGAGAGAGAGAGAGAGAAGAGAGAGAGAAGAGAGAGAGGCGAGGAGAGAGAGAGAGAGCAGAGAGAGAGAGAGGAGAGAGAGTAGGAGATTCGACGAGTAGAGAGAGAGAGAGAGAGAGAGAGAGAGAGAGAGAGAGAGAGAGAGAGAGAGAGAGAGAGAGAGAGAGAGAGAGAGGAGAGAGAGAGAGAGAGAGAGAGAGAGAGAGAGAGAGAGAGAGAGAGGAGGAGAGAGAGAGAGAAGAGAGAGAAGAGGAGAGAGAGAGAGAGAGAGAGAGAGAGAGAGGAGGAGAGAGAGAGAGAGACGAGAGAGAGAGAGAGAGAGAGAGAGAGAAGAGAGAGAGAGAGAGAGAGAGAGAGGAGAGAGAGAGAGAGCAGAGAGAGCAGAGAGAGGAGAGAGAGAGAGAGAAGAGAGAAGAGAGAGAGAGAGAGAGGGAGAGAGAGAGGAGCAGAGGAGAGAGGAGAGAGAAGAGAGAGAGAGAGAGAGAGAGGAGAGAGAGAGAAGAGAGATGAGAGAGAGAGGAGGAGAGAGAGAGAAGAGAAGAGAGAGAGAGGGAGAGAGAGGAGAGAAGAGGAAGAGCAGGGAAGAGGGAGAGGTGGGCAGAGGAGAGGGAGAGAGAGAGAGAAAAAGAAAAAAAGAGAAGGAGAGAGAGAGAGAGAGTGAGAGAGAGAGAGAGAGAAGAAGGGAAGAGAGATAGAGAAAAGGAATAAACTAGAAGGAGAGAGAGAGAGAGAGAGAGAGGAAGAGAGAGAAGAAGAGAGAGTCGTACAATCAGGGCTCCAGTTGGGAAATATGTCCATTTTCATCGTAAAGACCAGAATCCTTTTGGGAGTTGCAGAGGAAGGGAATTCGAAAGAGTTATAGGGGATTCAGAAGAGCTCGCGAATAACCTGCAACTATCAGAGAGTTGGTTGGTGGTTTGTTCAATAGCTGTGATTGTTTGTTACAGTTCTATTGAGTCGCCTGCTTTTGTCTCAAGGATTGACGCAAATGGCTAGGTTCTCTAATTGCATTTTTTATACCGTGTGGGGTCAGTTATGGTTTTTTGCTTTAGAAACTAGGAAGATGCTTTGTATTTTTAGGAAAGATCTTAGCTTTGGTGATTAATTCTTTTTTGTCGTTTAAGAGCATTTTTTCAGGAGACTGGGTAACTGGTGGGAGACTGGTTAGGGGACAGGATGCAGACCTTCTTACTCGAGTTGGCACCTAATCGGGAGGGTTGGGACATGTGTTTGGAGGAATGTCCCAGCTTGTTATTGCTGAACTAACTTAATTTTATTGTCAGTTGTTGAAACATAGTACTCGGATATGGGTTGTTGATGGCATTTTGAACAGGAGATTGGATCAAGGCTGCTTTTGGATTATTTGAGAAGTCGGTAGTAAAGGCAATGCAGGAGGGCAGGTTGTAGTAACTAATGGAGTTTCGCGCGGGCTCAGAATTTATTTGGGAAGGAGTACTGCTTAGAATGGAGTTGTTGTCTGATTCGGACTATCTAACCTGGGGAGGCAAGGGGGTTCTTGGTAATTGTAGCTAAGATTGCTTTGTCTTGTGCGGATATTGTCTTTTGAGCTGGTGTATGGTATCTCTCCTGCTTATTGTCACCGTCCAAATTTAAAACTCATTGTCCAAACGGTAAGAGGGCATTTTTAAGGAAGAAGCACTGTGGGGTCCCCCACAGTTTTTTGTAGTCTGGTGTGTTTTCACAGGGAATGTGAAATTCTTCACCGCAGACTGGGCATATGTCATGCGGTCTCCTACAGTAATTTCGGGGATGACCAAAGCGTTGGCATTTAAAGCAACATCTAGGTATGGGGAATCAACGTGCGAACACTGTAGCTTGTAAACCCTATTTTCACCTCTGAAGGTGGATAAGGGATCCTAAAAGTCAACAGTAAACGGTAATATGGGGTATCATGCGAGTCCCGACGAGGGGAAATCTATAAACGTTTGTGACGGGAAATAATTTCTGCTAAAGCTTTCTTAAAATGACCGCAATATCTTCGCTTTTCTGTTCTAAAGAATGAATAGTACCTTTGGAGGTGTTTCTTATTTCACCAGGAGTGGAAATAAGAGGGATGTTTCCGAGAGACGTTAAGGAAGACAAGATGGACCTTTAATTCCGAGTAGTAGCTTGAACGAGAAGGGACCCAATTCTCATTAATGTGACTGGAGGGTCTTCAACTCCTAAAACTTTTTCCGAGTGCATCACTAAGAATAATGGTTCTCTGCTCAGTACGAGCTTTGGAGGTAGTGGATCGCAATAAGTAATATATCGGGAATGATGCATCAGCTGGTATTCCGGAGGGGAGAAGCTATTGGAGTAAATAAATGAACGACTAGGACGTGGGGCACCTTTTCGGGATTGCCACATCCGTATGGGCACCTGGGGTGTCGAGGGCGTACCAGGCGATAAATCGCGGAGGTTACGAACTTTCAGGTGTAGTAGAAGGGTTAAAAGGAATAACACCTGATGGAGTAGGAGGGAAGGAGGTGGGGTCTGGGTGGGAACCCGACTAATGGTAATTGTTGTTGATGTTGTTGTGCTCGCCATGGCTTAGTGACGTTTTTTTCTTGAAAGGTCAGTTCAATAAAAAATTAAACCTAAAACGTCTCCATAAATGAGCAGTTATAACAATAAAACAAACGAAGCATGAAAGTAAATAACAGAATGGGCTGGAAGGGCGCATATTTCATAAATAAGGAAGGATAGTCGTCCCCACAACAGGTCATAGCCCACACAACTTCCAGGTCACCACCACGTAGTGTGGGCTGTGGGTGTGGTCTCGGAAGAGCCTCCCGGAACTCTACGCCGGTTTACCCCCGTGTACCGCACGGCACCTACATGGCTTCACGTCAGAGACCAAGATTATACACCAAAGCCGGTTAGCTCAAAGTTCGTGTCTAGTATAATCGGCGGCCTGGTCAAAGGCAAGCGAAAAGATCGTTTTTTAACATGTACCCTCATTCACGGGGAAGAAGTGTGAGGTGGCTGAAGACCATGCGGAAGAGGCACTGGATAGTCAAGGGGTGTAACGGGGGGGGGGGGAGGGATTGACTCTTTTTAAGAGGGAAATTACGTACAAGTAATTAAAGGGGCTGATGGGTGGAAATTCAAAAAAAAAAAAAAAAAAAAAAAACTGTGGAGGAGGATTGAAAAATAATAAATAATCCAAAAATGAGGGACAGAAAGAAGACTTAAAAGAATTCGTAATGACAAAATTACACTTAGTGCTGGGGACGGAGGGAGCGAAATTTTCATCATTGGTTTCTTGTCACATGGCCATGGCTCACAGGTTATTCCCCAAAGAGCGTAACACCATAACAAGAATCAATATCCCCTTGTAGGGTTTGAAACAAGATTAAACTAAAAAAATAAGCAAATATATCATCTCCAAATAATCATACGCACATACAACACATACTGGTCTAAATAAGCTTTAGTAAATCGTACACTAACAGCAAAATAATGATTCCCTCCCCCCCGATAGCGAAATTATAAATGAGCCAAATGATTTCACTACTCAACCTTAAACGTATATCCTCTTGGGTTTCAAATTATGTCCAAAGTTGGTCACATCACAACACTTTCAATGGCTTCTGAAGAGTCAACATTCTTTTCTTTGGTTTCATTTTCGGCTTCCACCACCGATAATGGGATTTTGTCTACAGTTTTCACTGGAGTGTAGGGAACATCGTAAGGGAATTTTATTTTATACTCTGTTTTATATATTATATATTATATATATAATATATTATATATTTAATATTTATATATATATATATATATTATATAATATATATATATATATAATATATATATTATATTATATATATATAATTATATATATATTATAATAAGAAAAAGCATGTGAGAGCACTTGCAAATAAATCAATTGAATGTGAACAAGATAAAACTAAACAAATCTAGATTCAAATGAAATAAGTCTTTGTTAGAAATGCAAGAGAAGTATGTAGATGTACTAAAGTAGGTAAGAATGCTAAGAGTGAGTGGTGGAATGAAGAGTTGATTCAAGAGGTTAAAAATAAAAAAAAAGAGGCGTGGTTGAATGTGCTAAAGATGATGATGAGATCTTAAAAGAAAGGTGTGTGTGTGGAATTTGGAAATATATAAGCAATAAAGGAAAACTAAAAGAGCTGCATACATATGAGGAATAAAAGAAGAAGAGATAAATGAACAATTTGGAAAGAGGATGAATGGGGCCTTCACAAGGGAATTTGAAGTTCTTCTTGAAGGAAGTAAGAAAAACTAAGAAAGAGAATAAGGGGAATAAGGGGAATCTTCACAGAATGATGAATAGGAATGGTACTTTTGTGACTGGTGAAATGGGTGTGAGGAGAATGTGGAGGGAACACTTCGAAAATATCCATAACATTGACAATAACATAGAGATGACAGTGAATGTGCGTGGGTTTGATGGTGTAAGAAGAAATAGATATTTTGGGGATGAAATAATTAGTAGGTAATAGGTTGAGAGATAGTTGAAGAATGGTAAATCATCAGGATTAGGTGGAATTACTGGTGAAATTATCAAGAATGTAGGCGAGATTGTGATTGGATATGAAAGTTGTTTAAGAAAGTGTTTGTGGAGGGTATAATTCCGAAGGATTGGAGGAGTGCAGTAATAGTACCCTTATATAAGGGCAACTGTAGAAACTATAGGGGAATTATTTTATTGAATGTTGTTGGGCCGATATATGATGGTATTTTGGTTGAGAGAGGGCGTCGAGTGACTGATTGGTGAAGAACATGGTGCATTTAAAATGGTAAAGGATGTGCAGATTAAATTTTAACATTAAAACAAATGAGTGAGAAAATGAGAGAAGAGTAAATTGCATTTAAGTTTTATATACTTGCAACAATCGTATGACAGGATTAATAGGGAAGCTTTGTGGCAGGTGTTAGTGATATATAGCGTTGGTGGTAGGCATCTGGATGGAATCAAAAGTATGTATGTCGATAGTGAAACGTCATAAAAAATGAATTTGAAATTAAATGGTTTAATATTAATAGTGCAGTGAGGCAGGGATGCGTTATGTCTCCTTGGCTATTTAATTTGTATATGGATGGACTGATGTAAGAATTATAGGGATGGATGGTAAGAAAGGTGTTAGAATGATGGAGAAAGGGAGAGAGTGTAAGGTGCCCTGCTTATTGTAATCTGATGATCTGTTTTTGTGTGGCGAATCTGACTGAAGAAAAGGAGAGGATTGGTAGAGGGGTTTGGTAGGGTAAGTAAAATAAGGGGTTTGAAAGTAAATGTAGATAAGAGTAATGTGATGATAGTGGGTGAGGAGAGTCCGCATTATGAAATCATGCTGGATGATGAGCAATCGGAACAAGTATCCGAAAATATTTAGGTTCTATGTTGAAAGAATAAGAAACGGATGAAGCAGAGTGTAGTAGGTCAGTTGTGAGTGGCGGGAAGGTGGCTGGTGCAATTCAATTCTTGGTGAATGTAAAGGGACCAAGTTTTGAGTGTGATAGGGTTCTGCACGAGGGTATATTGCTACTAGTGTTAATGTATAGTAGTAAAACTACGGTATAGAATAAGAGGTATAGATCTAATGTACAATCTATTCAGATGGAATAATGTTAGGGGCGTATTAAGTGTGAGAAAAATTGATTAAATGAGGAATGAGCGTGTTAGGGAGTTGTGTGGTGTGAAGAAAGGCGTAAATGAGAGAATAAACGAGTGTATTAAGATGGTTTGGTCATATAGAAAGGATGGATGATAGTCAGCTGCTTAAGCGGATGTATAGCGGTGAGTGTGTTGGAAACCGACCGAGTGAGAGACTGAAGAAAAAGTGGATTGAGTGAGGAAAGGAGTATCTGTAAGAAAGAAAAGCGAGTTTGGCAGAGGAGATATGAAACGTGCATAATAGGAGTGAATGACGGGATTCTGTGAGGGGCTGTATAGTTGTGGACCTGGTCCAGGGGATGAACCCAACATTGACGAAATATGAAATCACAGAGTTGGTCCGTCCCGGTGTTGTGAAGCCCTATGATGGATTTTTGTCTGCGACGGGTTCGTACTTAAGGGTATGAGGAGGGGAGTGTGTGTGGGAGGCTTTCCTTTCGACATACGTCATGCTCTTCTACTTAACTAGTCTATTCCGCGCATGTATCACCCTACATCTAGTGGGAAGAGAAGGGAGGATATATATATACATATATATATATATATATATATATATATATATATATATATATATATTTATACCTGGATTTACCTAAAAACCTCCTGTATATATATATATATATATTAGGGATGTACCGGAACAAGAATTTTTGGTTCCGGCTGGAACCGGAACTTATCTGATTAACAAGTAGAGTCTCTCTAGAAGTATCTGGCATCTTGTTATATCCATATTGAGCTCTTAGTTCTGTAACCCAAAATTTGGATAAGCGGATCAGCAAATTGATTAAGTAAAATAGGAATATACTTATAAAGTTCTACGGGCCTTCAAAGTTTAAAAATCAGAAAATGATATTACTCGAGCAAAATAAGGTAGATTTTTGCTCGAGTTTGTAACGCGATATTGTCGATGAAGTTTGTATATAAACCCCGGGTCTCTTTCTTTCTCTGTCCGCCTTTTCGCTTTGTGTCCCATTTCATTTTGTTTTAAAATATATGAACAAAAAATTTACGATCTCTCCATTTTTAAAATCTTAATTGCTAATCGAAAGTATCCCCAAGCAACGCAATATCGGTGGAACTACAACTATGACTACTATTAATATACCTAGGTTTGTGACAATTTTAACATCCATATGAAGGTTTTGCTTGATCTTCAACTTCAATTCAGTATCGAATTCATCAGCTACAAACAAAATTTGTACATGACCTGAAACAATAAAACTAAGTTCGAAATAATAATAATAATAATAATAATAATAATAATAATAATAATAATAATAATAATAATAATAATAATAATTTTATTTGCTAAATTAATTTTAACACATCTAATTCATTATTATTATTCAAATATTCGAAGCAATATATATATATATATATATATATATATATATATATATATATATATATATATATATATATATAAATATATATATCCATATATATACATTATAACTTCTTGCTATATATATATATATATATATATATATATATATATATATATATATATATATACAAATAATATATATATATATATATATATATATATACTGCTATATAAACACATATATATATTTTTATTTATATATAAAAAAACAAAACAATATATATATATATATATATATATATATATATATATATATATATATATATATATATATATATATATATATATTATCAAACCCCTTAAATGCGTTAAAAAAAATATTGCCAAGATACCCAAATTCAATACCCGATCCCAACCAAACTTCATCCCAATTTCCAACTTACAATGTGTATTATGCTTTTACTCTGGACGAAGAAATCAGTGAGGGCACTACTCTCTTTTGGGATGGAGAGAAGAACGTCGATTTGACTAACAATGATCACATTGAAGGGAACAAAAACAAAATTATTGATGCGCTCTAAAAATTTGGAAGGCGTCCCATATAAAGAGGTTTATCCGCTGTACAGAAATATATATATATATATATATATATCCCATTATATATATATATATAATGTTAGACATATAGAGATATAGATACCACATTTGCTCCTCTTTCCATGCTCTTCTGTTTCAGAAATATATGATATATATATATATATATATATATATAATGGTGTTAGAATGATGGAGAATGGAGGTGAGTGGTGGGTGCCCTACCTAATTATATGCGGATGATTTTTTTTTGTGTGGTGAATCTGAAGAGAGTTTGAGAGGATTGGTAGAGAGATTTGGCACAGTGTGTAGAAGGAGGGGTTTGAACGTAAATGTAGATAAGAGTAAGGTTATGGTTGTGAGTGAGGACAGTCCTCGGTGTGAAGTTATGTTAGATGGTAAGCAGCTGAAACAAGTGCCTGAGCTTAAATATTTAGGATATATGTTGGATGAAAAGGGAAGGGATGATGCAAAGTGTAGTAGGAAAGTTGTGAATGGCGGGAAGGTGGCTGGTGCAATTAAATCGTTGGTGGATGCAAAGGGACTAAGTTTTGAGTGCGCTAGGGTCTTACATGAGGGTATGTTGTTACCTGTGTTAATGTATAATAGTGAAACTATGGTCTGGAATAAGAGGTATAGATCTAAAGTTCAATGTGTTCAGATGGACAATCTTAGGAGTGTTAGGTGTGAAAAGAATTGATAAAATGAGGAATGAACGTATTAGAGAGTTATGTGGTGTGAAGAAAGGGTAAATGAGAGAATAAATGAAAGTACGTTGAGATGGTTTGGTCATATTGGAAAGGATGAATGACAGTCGGTTGGTTAAGCGGATGTATAGTGGTGAGTGTGTTGGGAATCGACCGACTGGGAGACCGAAGAAAAAATGGATTGAGTCAGTAAAGGAATGTCTGAAGGAGAGAAATGTGAGTTTGGCAGAGGCGAGAATAAAGGTGCATAATAGGAGTGAATGGCGGGGTTTTGTGAAGGGGTATGGTTGTGGCCCACCTGGGCCAGGGGATGAACCCTACACTTGACGATATGCCATAGTGAGGGTCTGTCGCGGTCCCGTGAAGCTCTAGGGTGGATTTTCTGACTGCGACGAGTTCTTACTAATAGGTATTGAGGGGGCGGTAAGGCTAGGCTACTATATATATATATATATATATATATATATATATATATATATATATATATATATATATATATATATATATATATATATATATATATATATATATATATATATATACTATAACGTTATATCTGATATATATAAATATATCAGGGATGGGGATGGGAGTCAGGTCAGGGAGTCGGAGTTGGAGTCGGGAGTCGAGCGTTTTCAAGGGTAAGGAGTCGGAGTCAGGTCGAGTCGATTTTCCAAAAGTTGGGAGTCGAGTCGGGGAGTCGATAGAAAAAAAAACGACTCCCTTTCGACTCCCAAAACCATTTCTTAAAAGCTTTTTCACACAAAAATTTGGAGGACTTGGTAAATTTTATTATAAAAAGGCAGTACATTTTTTATTTTGACATTTGTTTGTAGCCAATTTAAGTTGTTTATTTTTAACTGGTTATAAAATAAAGGTTATAAAACTGGTTATAAAATAAAATGTACTGGACTACTTGTGTGTGCATTAACGAATTATCAACAGAGAGCGATGCTATTAATAATCGTACAAAATTTAAAGTCAAGTAGAGTACATAACTGATTTTAAAATATAGAGTCACACCAATTATAAGATAGTTGCAATAAGCTAAAAGAATCGGATAGATATACTATACATTTATGTACAGCAACTGTGCTGGTGCTCACGTTGTGGTTGTGTCAGCATTTTAAATATTTCCGTACCTAATGCCGTGAATTTCTAATATATATTTAATTTTTGGTGTGTAGACACGCGAAAATATATCTATCTACCCACAACCAGTAAGTGGTGGAAAGATAATTTAATAAATAATTAATCAGTTTGATAAAAATATAAATAATTAATCAGTTTGATAAACAAATAGTTATTTTACGTTTGGCAGGGGTTTGTAATTTGAGAGCAAATGACCTTGATTATTTTGACTCAGCAAGTGTTACCAGCGTTATATATATATATATATATATGTATTTATAATGTTTTAATATATATATATATATATATATATATATATATATATATATATATATATATATATATATATATATATATATACCGGCATATATATGGCGACTCCAGCAACTTTTTAATACTCGTGCTCTCTCTCTCTCTCTCTCTCTCTCTCTCTCTCTCTCTCTCTCTATATATATATATATATATATATATATATATATATATATATATATATATATATATATATATATATATATATATGTATATATATATATATAAATAACTATATGCTATACTCTATATATATCAAGGGCGACTCGTGTATAGGAGCGATGGAGCGACCGCTCCTCCTTCATTAATTAAGCATAAATTCTGAATTAAAACACTTAAATTAAAACACCATGTTTTCAATTAATGATAAATAATTGAATGCAAATTTTAAAAACTGTTTTGTAATATGGCAGAAACGTACGATGGTTTCATCTAATAATAAGTAATCGAATAAACATACTCGTATCAGTTGTATATAGTTATTTTGAATTTCTATTTATAAAAGAAGCGTGAGTGAGCGAAATCGTTTTCGCTCCAATCTTACTCCTATAGTCATGTAAAAATTATACGTCTGGCAGCGATACAATAAAATATACAAGTTTGGAGCGATTAGCATGTTCGCCTTGTAAATTGTCGTACAGTTATTATTATTTATTTTTATTTTTATTATTATTATTTATATATATATATATATATATATATATATATATATATATATATATATATATATATATATATATATATATATATATATATATATATATATATATATATATATATAATATAAATATATATATATATATATATATATATATATATATATATATATGGTGATAATTGTTTTAAAACTACAACTCATATCTCAAAAACTACAATAGATACAGGAAAGGAATACATTGTTGGAATCCTGGTAACATTTAGTGCGGAAAATGTAAAAAAAAAAAAAAAAAAAAAAAAAAAAAAAAAAAATATATATATCTCAAAAACTACAATAGCTACAGCGAAAAGGAATACATTTTTGGAATCCTGGTAAAATTTTACATAGGAAAATGTAAAAAATAAAAAAATAAAAAAAATTATTGTTAATAATTATAGTAATATGATTAGAGAGAGCCTATTTAGAGACCTTTTATTGGTTACTCGTTAAAATAAATAGACTTTCTATTAAATTTTGCTTTTTTTTTAACTAAAGAATACCCCAATGGTATACCGCACCGATGGCAGGAGTCGGGGTCTCTCGGCCTTCCGGGGAACTACGGGGTAGGACTAATTCCCCCCCTCCGGGGAGGGTCTCCGGAACCCCCGCTCTTTGGTATTTGGGTGTCGCGGGGTTCCTCCACTACCCCTACGGGGTATGGAAAACGTCCCCCTGTGTTCCCGTCGGCTCGAGCCCCCTACATTGCCGTGTAATACCTTTACAAATAATATATATATATATATATATATATATATATATATATATATATATATATATATATATATATATATATATATATATATATATATATATATATATATATATATATATATATACTATGTCCTCTGCTCCAAAAAAAGACTATATATTTTATTTATTTATTTCTATTTCATTTTTACATTTTCTAACTAAAATTACCAAGGATTCCAAAAATACCATTCCTTTCATAGCCAGCTATTAGCAGTTTTGAAGGCTCTGTTAAATTTTTTATACATTACGGAAAACTAAAATGTTACCAGGATTCCAACAATGTATTCCTTTTCCCTGTATCTATTGTAGTTTTTGAGATGAGTTGTAGTTTTAAACCAAAAGTTGTAGTTTTAAACCAATTATAACCATATATATATATATATATATATATATATATATATATATATATATATATATATATATATATATATTTATGTATATTTAAATATGTGTGTGTTATATATTACTATATACCTATATATATATATATATATATATATACTCTTATTTTATATATATATATATATATATATTCCAGAAGTTGGAGTGTTCTTTAGAAAATATCACTAATTCCAACCTTTTTTTCAAAATCTCCTCAGAGATGCTCTGTATTAGATGAAATTATTGGGAGACTGTTAAAACAAAATGGATTTTAACATCCGAACTGTAAACATGGCTTTTGAACATAAAGAGCCATTGTTAGAGTGCTTTGAAAAAAATTCGAAAAGAAAGCAAACAAGGAGGAACACGAGAGCAGGAGGTTTGCAGAGACTATTGACTGATCCTACTTTTGTATTTTGGCGCACCGTTTTTCGCCATATAATGCAACACGTAGATTGTTTCTATAATAAAATTCAATCAAGAAATCCAGACGTAGTTCTCATAAAACAAGCTGTGAGTGAACTACAATTAGAATTAGTTTAGATTAGAAACAGTATGACCACCATAATGGACTACCATAATTGAGGGAACGTATGATGTTTGTGAGGTGATGAGAAGATCGTTAAATGCTAATAATAATAATAATAATAATAATAATAATAATAATAATAATAATAATAATAATAATAATAATAATAATAATATTATTATTATAATTATAATAAAAATATTGTCTAATCATTATTTGTGTGTGTGTGTGTACCTTATTATTATTATTATTATTGTATTATTAATTACCATAATTTAAATTATAATAAAAAAAATTTTGTCAACAAGTTTATAAATGTGTGTGCGTACATAGGCCTACTCGTAATATAAAGTGCCTATTTTGTTAAAAAGTGTAAATATCAGGGATGGCACGAAAAAAATCAAATGAAAAAAATCAATTGATTTTTTTATTTGATTTTTAAAAATCATGATTTTTGTTTCTTGCTTTTTGATTTTTGATTTTTATTTTTATATTTTTATTTTTTTGTATATTTAAGTGATTTAACTTCAATAGAAATAAAAAATTAAAATAAAATTATATATATTATGAAGTTTTTAATATATATTTTTTTCAATTTTCAACAAACTATTGGCATTGTAACCCGTAAGTCTGTAACATTATTTAGTGTTGCGGTTTCATTGTTTCCATTGTAAGATTTTGAATCCAGAGCTAGGGCCTAGGGTTAAAAATTGAAAATTAATGCAGATAAAGTATATATATATATATATATATATATATATATATATATATATATATATATATATATATATATATATATATATATACTTATTATAAATATTATATATATATATATATATATATATATATATATATATATATATTGTTTTTGTATAATGTCGTATAATAGATATGTTAGGCCAGTATTTGAATATTGTCTGCAATTTTGGCACCCTTATTAGAAAAGACATATATATGCTGGAGAGGGCGCAACGTAAAGTCACGAGAAGATAGATTTTTGGCTTTAAGGATAAGAATAGGCGTGAAGTTGTCTAGATAGGCCCATGCGGCTTCTTAAATATTATTCTTATTTATTATTTATTATGGGTTGACTGGGACATTCTAGAAGGGCTAATGCGGATTCTTAATTATTAAATTTTATTGGTTGACTGGGACAGTCTAATAAGGCCCATGCGTCTTCTTAAGTATTATTCTTATTTATTATGAGCTGACTGGGACATTCTAGAGGGGTCAATGCGGCTTTTAAGTTATTATTTTTAATTATTAATTATTATTGGTTGACTGGGACAGTCTAGATAGGCCCATGCGGCTTCTTAAGTATTTTTCTTATTTATTATTTGATATTTATTATGAGCTGACTGGGACATTCTAGAGGGGCCAATGGGGCTTCTTAATTATTAATTTTTATTGGTTGACTGGGACAGTCTAAAAAGGACCATACGGCTTCTTAAGTATTATTCTTATTTATTATGAGTTGACTGGGACATTCTAGAGGCGTCAATGCGGTTTCTTAATTATTATTTTTAATTATATATATATATATATATATATATATATATATATATATATATATATATATATATATATATATATATATATATATATATATATATATATATATATAACTGCTGCTGCTATATATATATATATATATTTGCTGCTGCTACCTATATACTATATACTATTGATAGTTGACTGGGACAGTCTGAATAGGCGGCTTCACTTAAGTATTATTCTTATTTATTATTTATTATGGATTGACTGGGACATTCTAGAGTGTCCAATGCGGCCGGCTTCTTAATTATTAATTTTTATTGGTTGACTGTGACAGTCTAATAGGACCATGCGGCTTCTTAAAGTATTATTCTTATTTATTATTGTTGGAGCTGGGACATTCTGAAGTTTAGTAAGCTTCTTGGTATTATTCAGAATAATGGTTAAAGGCTGTGCTCTAGAAATATTACGATCAGCCCATAATAGAAGCAAGAATATAAACAGTCCCTATTTGAACGTGGTAACCAGTAAAGTAATAATTAAGCTAACCCTCTAGAATGTGACGACATAATAAATAATAGAAGAATAACACTAAGCTTTCGTATATCTAGACAAATACAGTCAGTCAATAATAATTAATAAAGAAATAATAATTAAGAGTTCATTGACCTCTGGAATATGCAGTCAACATTGCAAACAAAATGGCGCTACTTGGAAGCAACAGTCCCTTTTAGTGTCCCAGTCGATAAAAAATTATTAATAAAGAAACCACATTGTCCGCTCTAAATCCTGCAGTCGGCCATAATAGTAAAGATAATACTTGAAGCCGCATGGGCTATCTAGACTGATGATAATAACCTGTGAGTAAAGTTAAGAAGCCACATTACATTAATCCCTCTAAAAATGTCCCAGTCAACAACTCATTATAAACAAGAATAATATATTTAAACACGTGTCTGTCCCAGTCGTGTAAGAATTAATAGTGAGCTGCGACATGATGGCCCCTCAAATGTCCCAGTCCCAACCCTAATTAGGAGTAAGAATAATTTTTAATAATAATTAATGTAATTAATGAATAGTATTTATAATTAAGAATCTACAGGGACCTACCTAGACTGTCCCAGTCAACCTACAATAATTGAGAATAATAATTAAAAAGCAGCATTGGCCCCTCTAGAATGTTCCAGTCAATCCATAATAATTAATAAATAAGAATAATAATTCAGAACCGCATAGGCCTATCTAGATTGTCCCAGTCAACCCATAATAATTAATAATTAAAGAATAATTTATTCTTGTTAATCCCAGTGACCATAAGGATGACTAAATAGGTCCATACGCTTCTGAAACCAATGTATTTTTTTAATTTTGTTGGTTGACTGGGACATTTAAAATAGGCCATGCCAAACTCTTATTATAAATACTAGCTAGGTAATTACACATTAATTATTATTAAAGTATTCATAGTCTTAATTTTTATGATTTGACTGGGATATTCCTAGAGGGAGCTAATGCGGCACCTCCGAGGTATTAATTTTATTGGTTGACTGGGACAGTCTAAAAAGGACATACGGCTTCTTAAGTATTATTCTTATTTATTATGAGTTGACTGAGACATTCAGAGGGTCAATGCGGCTTCTTAGTATTTTTAATTATTAAATATTATTGGGTGACTAAGGACAGTCCTAATTTTATTTCATTATTTTAGTATTTTCTTATTTATTATGGGTTGACTGTTATATTCTAAGAGGGGGCCAATGCAGCTTCTTAATTATTAATTTTTATTATTTGACTGGGACAGTCTAAAGGACCATGCGGCTTCTTAAGTATTATTCATATATATTAATAATGAGTTGACTGGGGACATTCTAAAGGGTCAATGCGGCTTCTTAATTATTATTTTTATTATTGTGTGTGGTTGACTGGGAACAGTCTAGATAGAGCCATACGGCTTCTTAAGTATTATTCTTATTTATTATTTGTTTAGTTTGACTGGGACATTCTAGAGGGCTAATGCGTTTTCTTATTATTAATTTTATTGGTTGACTGAATTAGGTCTAAGATAGGCCCACACGGCTTCTTAAGTATTATTCGTTATATATTATGGATTGACTGGGACATTATAGAGGTGTCATCTTATTTATTAGTTATTATGGGTTGACTGGGACAGAATAAAAAGGGCCCCTGCGGCTTCTGAATTATTATTCTTATTTATTAATTATAATGGTTGACTGGGACATTCTAGAAGGACCAATGCGGCTTCTTTATTATTCTTAATTATTAATTATTGTTGGTTGACTGGGACAGTCTGGGTAAGCCCATGTGGCTTCTTAGTTATAAATACTATTTATTAATTACATTAGTTATTATTAAAAATTATTCTTAATTCTTAATTTTTATGGTGGGTTGAATAGGACACTCTAGATTGGATTCTACGTCTTCTTGCATCTCTTTATATATATATATATATATATATATATATATATATATATATATATATATATATATATATATATACTCTATATACTTTATATACTACTATATCTTATATATATATATATATATATATATATATATATAACTCTCTTCTTATATATATATATATATATATATATATATATTTCGCGTGACATCACAAATATGAAAAAATCAAAATGTAAAAAAATCAAAAAAATCAATAAAATCAAAAAAATCAAAAAGTGATTTGCCAAAAAATCAAAAAAATCAACCCTAGTACTAAATAATTATTTATTATTATAAATTATTAAAATTTATTGTCTAATTCTTTTTTTTTCAATATTTATTTAGCATTTCACCAAGTTAGGCATAGTTGGTAGTTTTGGAAAAAATTCACGTTCCATTTTCCAGTGGGAGTCGGGAGTCGGGAGTCGGAGTCAGGGAGTCGAGTTGTTTCCTAGGAATCGACTCTGGGAGTCGGGAGTCAGTTGTTTGTAAAATCGACTCTGGGAGTCGAGAGTCGGGAGTGTCGAGTTATTTTTTCTCGACTCCCCATCCCCCAATATATATATATATATATATATATATATATATATATATATATATATATATATATATATATATATATATATTTTTATTTCCTCTGATAATGGAGGTCGCTTCAGAATCAATTTCGCTGTCCAAGGTTATCACATCATTAGTTTCGATGACTTCTGAAGAGTCAATATTAACTATGATCTATAGTATATTAAAATTCATTAGAGATATTTGATTTAACTGTGAGTATTAAAAATTAAGGAAAAGGATGTATATAATCTTACAGGAAAGTGACAAGAGATGATAATAATAAGTTAATGTTAACTAAATATATTATAAGTTGAGGTTTAATATAGTTGATGAATAATAATAACCTAAATGATATTGGAGTTAAGATAATTATTTATCATAAATAGTTTAGAAGATGAAATCAGGGTTTTATAGATAATTATGATTGTGAGGAGTTCTTCTAGATAAATTGAATAAGCATGGATGAATGAAAGTAAAGTTTAAATATGACTTTGAGAGTAGTGTATAGTAAATTAATACAAGTAGATAGTCATAGCTGAGTAATATACGGAATTAAATTGAGGAAAAGAATGTAGACTTAAAGACATGCTCAGAAAGTAGTGATGAAGAGAGATAAGAGAGAGAGAGTGAGAGTACAGAGACAAGAAGAGAGAGAGTATAGATAGAGAGAGAGGAGATGAGAGAGAGAGAGAGATGAGATGAGTAAGACGATATGAGAGGAGAGGATATATAGTAAGAGAGAGAGATACAATAGAGAGAGAGTAATACAATGTATATAAAAAAGGAAGGATATAGAATAAGAAGAAAAAAGAAATAGATAGATAGATATAGCATTGAATATACTTATAAGATGATTAAATAGTGCTATATGAATGAAGAGTGAATAGTTGAAGAACACCCGTGAAACTCAAGTGATGATAAACTCACTAAGTTATTTTAATTATACATATGACTTTACTTTATATATATATATATATATATATAATAATTAATATATATAATATGATAATATAATAGTATATATATAATTAATTATATTATGTATTCTAAGTTAGTTATATATATATTAATTAATATATTATTATATATATATATATATGCTATTATATATATATATGTTAAAGGAAGAACATACTAAATTTAATATATTAATTAAAGTATAATAATAAATATATATTTAAAATATATAATATTATTATTAATATATCTTTATTAATATATACTATTAATATATATATTATATATATTATATATATATATCTTATATACATATATATAAATAATCTAAGATATATATATATTATATAATAGTTATATATTATATATAATATAGTGATAATATATATATAATTATGTATCACAGACTATGATTCAATATACTTATATCACTATATATATATATACCCTATATATAATAGTATAAATATACTAATAGTATATATATATATATAATGATTAGATAGTATATATATATATATCTATCATATATATATATATACTATAGTATATATATATATACTTAAGGTTATAATATATAAATACATACTTAATATACGTATATATACTCTACCTCACTATATATGATTCAATATACTCTCAACTCATAACTACTTATCATATACTTAACTAACTATACTTAATTATCTACTACTATATTACTAACTATGTTAAATGACTGTTGCAACAGTTATCTGTAACTCATATTAAAAAATCATTGCTAAGGATAAGTATCAGTGATATATACAATATATAAATTATTTTAATAGCTATATCATATATACCATCTTACCCTATAATTCCTCTACTTATATACCTATATACCTGTATATACCTACTACTAACTCCCTATACCTATCTACCTCTATATACTATACCTATATATAATACTAGCTACTATATACCATATAACTATACTTATTATACCGTTTATCTAATTAATATGTGTGTCAATTTTGACACGCTGTACCTCAATCATATACATATATACCTCATACTTTATATAATACTATACCTTAATATATAATATATATATACTCAATACACTCAACTACTACCGACTACTACCCTACTACTCAATACTCTACCACCCATAATATACTCATCGTCCATACTTAATAATAAAACCCTATCCAACCACTAATTAACTAACCCATACCCTAACCATATACAACACTAGTTATATAAATATATATATCTTATAATATTATATATATATAACATATTAATATTATATTAATATATATAATATATATATTAATTATATATATAATATTAACTAATATTACTAATTTACTACTATATTTATTTACATTAATTATAAATAAATATACACATAATTAGCTACTTAAAATTAAGCTATTATATATATTATATAAATATACTATTATTATATATATAGAATATAATATATATATATATATATATAATATTATATTATTATATTTATAATATATATATATATATAATATATATTATATTATATATATATTATATATATAATATATATATATATATATATCGTTTATAATATAATATATTTATATATATATATAATAATATATATATATATATAATATATTTTATAATTATATATAATATAATATATATTATATATTATATATATATATATATATATATAATATTATTTATCATATATTAATATTATATATTAGAATATACATATATGTATATATGTATATAATTATATATATATATATTATATATATTATATATATTATATATATATATATATATATATATATTTACAAAATATTTTATTAATAATACTAAATAATATGTATATTTGGAAGATATATCTCGCTGCAAATATATATATATAAACTTATAATTACTTAATTATATATATATATATATATATATATTAAATATATTAATAATTATATATTATATATATACTATATATATTAATATATATATATATATATATATATATATATATAATATATATATAATATATATATATAATATTTTTATATAGTATAATATTATAATAAACTTAATCAGTGTTATTACAGTACGAGTACTAATGCAAAATATATTTATCAACTGTATGAGTACTCGTGCATATGAATTTTTTTGTGTTAGGCTCATAAAGCACGCTTTTGTGATACAAATTACGTCCAGGTATGCAGTTCTGGATAGGATTTCTATTTTGGACACTGGGAATCTCTCGAATCTCCATGACACTCTTTGTCAAGAATCACGTGATGAAGGCTCATTCGATTGTGCTAGAGTAGAAGCTAAATGTATCTCACATCAAATTTAATTTCAATCTGAAACGTTAATTGGCGGGGCATGACTTGTCAATCATCAACATAATAATTTAAGCTACGTGTGTGTGCTGTCACTCAATAAGATCTTAGTCTACATGGCGGATACAGGCTCAATTCGAGCAACAGGAAGCGCTCCGAGGTTAGACTCGGATACAGAGTCAGGATAATCATTGGGAGCATTGCGACGAAGACTGCATCGATCTGAGGAGGTGGATTCAATCCGACCAGTACCTGTAACAGGTCATTTAGAATGAAGAATTCGGACACAGACGCGACTATAGATTATATCTAGATCATATAATTCATTGATCGTCGGATGATATACAATATACTATTTATAAGCTGAATCTCATGGTTTGATATCATTGAGGATAATTCGATCTCGTAAATCAATTTACACTCTTAATCTGTCATTATTCATATCTCTACAATTCCTAGTTAGGCGGTAATTATTACTCTATTCGTGCAATAATAAAGCTCTTATCTGATGTGTACGCCTTATACTTTATTATATATATACACTCCATTCTAACGTGATATTCACTGAGTGCAAGCTCATTAATCATTTTGATAGCTGAAGTGATATCTGCAGCGTATTGTACTCTACTAGCTAAATGTACGGCCTGTGTACCTAGTGAGAATACATAATTAGGGGACTGCGATCTCTCTCTAAGCTTGTTACTCCACGCGTACGTTATATATCATTTTACGCTTTGATACTTATATGTGTCTAGTTATCTGAGGTAGCCTAGCTATTAGAGTATTGCTGTTTAAAGAATCATATTATAATTACTTTCGATACATAAAAATCACATTTTTCAAAGTGTTGTCACTCTGAATTCGAAGGTGATTAAGTGACCAACTGACTATGGACATAGTACAGTAACGATAGGATAAGGTTTGTCGAAGATACTATAAAATATATAATTTCATTTGGAGAGAGGTGTTAAGACATATAGCATATTTAATAGCAGTTATGAAAGAAACTTGAATGGATATTCTTATAGTTGATCCATGAGTCTAGATTGGTCGAGAATGACTGTATATAAGAATTGTCTGTCTCATTTTGAAGTGCAAACGATGATACAGTGATTCAATTTATTGTCAGACTTATTGTGTTTGATTTACATACAATACCTAGATATCTTTCTTCGCAAGTTCAGAGAAGTTTAATATCATGATAGTTGTTTCTTGACTATTCGGACTTGACACGATGTTCGCGCAAACGGTAAACAATCGATAGCCTCTCTAGGAGGGAGACACTGCGATAGGAATAAGCAGTGTACAAGAAGACATATCACTGGCTACTAGATCTCGCTGTTTAATTAACTAGAAATAGAAACATTATGTATGAGTACTTCTCAAGTCACTTAGAGTGTGACGAATGAAAAGACACACATAAATTTTTAATAAGAAAAGGTGGAACCGTAGAAGAGATTCCACAAATATCGACACAACGATGTCTCCTCTATGCAACAGTGATACGATGCGAGGCATGACTCGATCGAATTCTCTACGAAATCTCCAGAGGAGTGCTGAGCTTACATACACGAGCAAGGTTTCCTAGCCTGCCATGAGGCTCTTTCGCATATTAGTTTGTCGATTCCTAGCTTAGCGACTTTGTGACCAAATATTCATGAGTATTTATTCTCTAAGCTGTAATACTGGCATGTTTGGCACATTAAGTGTGGTGAGTCGCATAGTAGTCGTCTGTACAGTCACTCTATATATTGGAATAAAGATAGTTTGTTTTAAAAGTTTCTAAAAAAATTAAAGATCAAGATCAGTGAGTGCGGACTTCTAGCTTATCATGATACCGCATAGTTAAATGTCTTATAACTGCTAAATCAAAAACCAAACTCAATTATAACACTCTATAGGTGTATACTGTTACAAGATAACAATAAACAGAAGTACTTTCTCTAGACATCTCGAAGACGAAACAAAATTTAAACAGATAAATTTGTATTCAAGAAAACGTGCGTTGAAGAGGTTGGTCACTCTTGCATACGGATATACTTATATCTGGAAATAGAACTTATTATCTGGAGAAGTAACAATGGCGTGAATAACTTCTTCATCTCAAAAATTCTCGCAGTGTAGTATTCAAAGGTTGAAATGGATCACGTTAGATCACCAGCTATGC
>JABUQX010000889.1:45000-54164 GCA_015478945.1 Trachelipus rathkii
TTTGCCACCATTAGTTAAGAAAGGCATATGAATTGTACAGCTTTGGATGTAAGTGGGTAACCAGATAAAAGTCCTGGGCTCCACATGTATTCTGCAATTCATGTTCCAGGAAATCTGAGAAACTTGTTAAAAGGAAAACGTAGCCGTATAAAATATTTGCTGTACCTATGATTTGACGTGAACCGACAAATCATGTCAACGGATTGTTACTTCTGTTTTACAAATGTGCAGGGGTTCTCCTCTCAAAATCCCAACATTAATAATCCAGTATCCAAACCTTCACACCGCAATGGTCAGCTTCTCATTCGAGATGATATTCTGTACTTACACCTCCCGATGAATTTAATGTTGACTCAGAGGATGACCCGTCCGATCAATGACACAAGGTTCAAGATCTGAATTGAACCATCAACATTATGATATGTTCCATCACTTAAACGATCTTGGTACAGATCTAAAGCTCTCACAAACAGACTCAAGAATTGCTAGCTTCTAGGCTTCAAGGGCTGGATATATATTAGAGAAAGGTTGTAAACATTGTTCATTTAGAGCAGAACAGAGACAGTTTTTGAACTATTTTGGGCAGAAAAGATGGCATTGTTAATATTGCTATGATGTGAATGGGCCTATTGGGACAGGCATTGGAACATTGAGCATTAAGCAGCAGAGTGGCGCCTGTTTATTGATTCCTCCAGACGTAGTCTCAAGGCAGTGCTACTCCATATAGGCAATGTTATTTTCGCGTCTGTTCTGTAGCATATTCTACAAATAAAAAGGAAACGTACGAAGTTATGGAGTTCCTATACTTAACCTCAGTTGAGTACACAACATTTAAATGCACATTTGTGGGGACCTGAGGTCATTGGACTATTAATAGCATGCAAAAGGGATACCCAAATTCTGCTCCTTCCTCGTGAATGGGCATAGCCCGCGACAGAAAAAATCATATATTCGGAAAAAGTGGCTCAGAAGACATGATTTCAATCTGGGACCAAAATCATATGCAACATGCATCACTCAGTGAATCCGCAGTTTGGGTCTTTCGCTTTCCCTTGCCCATTAAACTTGAGTTTTGAGACATATTTGTAAAAGCTCTTGACTAAAAAGAAAGCGTGTGGCATTCTTGCATCTCAGGAACAAATTCACAAATTTAAGTGAGGCGAAGATAAAAGAAGGGGTTTTTATTGGCTCCCAAATTAAAACAGTCTTCCGAGATGGAGAGTTCGAAAGGAAACTGTCAGAGGGACAAAAAGCAGCCTGGCTAGCATTCAAATCAGTGTGCTCAGGTTTCCTTTGGAATGAGAAAGCTGAAAACTTTGAATAACTTGTACGTCACATGGTGGATTGCTTCGTGATATAGGTTGCAAATATGTCATAAAAGGTTGTCTTTAAAAATCACATCAGATTTATTTCCATGAAACCATGGTGCTGTAAACTATTGAGCATGGTGAGAGGTTTCACCAGGACATCTCTATGTTTGAAAGGCAATTTCACGTGGGTAATGAATGAAAGTAATGTTTGCTGAAATAATTCAGGTCCTTTATGCAGGGACCACCAACAACGATGCCATATCACAAGAGGAAATGGAACAAAAAAATTATTTACGTGTGTGTTCTATGAATATCTGCAAGAACACTGTGTACAAATTTCAATGTAACAATATTTATAATATGAGGAGCGTGTCACAAAAAAACGGTACGTGAGTGAGCTTTTTTGTTTCATAAATTTAACACAGGAAATATTTTTATTTTCTATCACAGTAATTTCTGATGTAACTAGAAACAAGAAAAAAATTTTAAGAATTTCGTTGTGGAGTGTAATATTTACTTGAAATTTGCCAAGAATCTTTTCGCATCTAAAGATTATTATCTTAAACTACTTTTGATACTTATTTTGATAGCCATTATTATTATTTTCGTCTCGCTCTTAGAAATGAGCACGCTTAGAAAATGTACAATCGTTTAAATCTTACCAGCGTTCGTATGGTTCGTATTTTTTTTATTTATTACTTCGGGGAATATCCAATATGGCTCGTGGTGACCTGCCCAGACTTTAGTCACCCCCCCCTAAATGACAAAAATTCGGGATTATCAGCGATTTTGAAAACAAATCATCATTTATAATTAATATATAGTATACAATCACAAAATTGTAGGCTTTTTAATAACCAAAAAAGAGGTTATTATTTTTATTTATTTTATTTTTATGTTGTTGTTCGCATTCTTTATACAGCTTCTATATCACGTTCTATATATATATATATAATAACTGTTTGTTTATTCGGGGTGTTTATATTTTCTGTTCTATGTAGATTTGGCGTGTTTTCATTAAATTCCATAATATACATTAAAACATAATATATATCCATATATTCTATAAATTTTTTATCAAAAATATAATATAATTATCCATATATCTTATTTATATTTACATTTTATTGTCTTTATTATATAATAATAATATAGTAATATATATATATAAAAATAACACTATTTAGCTTTCCGAGGTAATTTTATTATATTTTCATAAATTACATGTGGCACAATTGAATAAATACTAAGGTATATATCTATATATAATATTAGATGAATTATAATCATAATTATTACTCATTAATATATATTTATAAATATTATAGAATATTAAAATATAATTTGTTTTATGTATATATTTGGAATTATATTAAATGATAAATATTATTTTATATCGATTTATTTTATTAGATGAGTTATTAGTATTTAAGGAATAATCTGATTGCCCAAAGCTTTCTTGTATACTTCCTTTTTTCTTTAGAATTTTAAAATTTTTTTTATCACTATATAGAATAATTTATTATTTATACTTGGATTGACACTCGCGAGTTAGTTGTAGAATTGAAATATATATTTAAACAGTGAGGCTCATTAATGTATTATAAATTTATGGAAATGATATGCATAAGGGTTGCGCGAATTCAAGTTACTCATTTTTTTTTCTAAGTTACATTAAAGTAAGCACCTCTAGATTGGTTCAAGTACAAGTAGTGTGTGATTTGCTATGCATTTTTGTTTCTAACGTACATGAGTACATTTTATACTTAGTTCAGTTAGAAATTGATTTCTGGTTTCATGGTCTCCTCCTTACAATTCACTGTACTAACGTTCTTCCATTTGGATTAATGACATCATTCTGAAGAACTTTTGCTATATTGAGATTGAATTACAAAAATTACTCATTTTTGTGGAGCATTTCAAATATTGTGAGATTTTTTTCTAGTGTGACTTTGTAAACTGTTTCGTTTCCGCCAAACAGCTTCCACCCTTAGTTCCTTCCGGAAACGTATTCTCACTCATTCTACGGCGAAAAATGGAAGACTATAAATTCTCAAATTATTGTTCATTCGTTTTAACCTCTTTCCCTTAAAAAGTTTATTCATATACTCTTAAATCTTCTAATTTTATTTCGGTTATTGCTTCCTTTGAAAAAATCGACTTATGATCGTTTCTCATTTTTAGTCTTTGTCTTCTGCACTAACGCATTTCTGTAGATCTTTTGTTGTGGCACGAAACATTTCGAAAACTTTGATTTCTATACTTTCTTCTTTTATTATTTATTTTTCTCTCAATAGCCTTCGCTCCGATTTCCACTCTGATCCCTCTACAGTAGCTATTTTGGAAAGTCAAAGTCCATCCTCTTAATCTATTATCAATTATTATTATTATTAATCTATTCATCTTGGTTCCGCTATAATCCAACTCTTTTTCCCACAATCGCTAAAGCGATAGAGTCACATGGCATGGGTCCGGGTTCAATCCCTAGTCCGGAACCTAGGTAGAAATTACCTAATTAAGCTCCCCTCCTAGAATAGGGCTATGCCCGTGCGGTGCGAACTTTTTTTTATATATATATATATATATAAAAAATCTTCCAAGCAAATTCAACATTATAATCCAAGACCCACAACTCAACTTTCTTGTCTTTAATATTCTAGATTTTTCCATTTCTTTTTTTTCTTTTCTTTCTTCCTTTTCTCGTAATATATCTTGAAAAGATTACATTTTTTCTTTCATCAAACAAGTAGTTCCTAAGAGGTTAGCTGCTTATCTAACTATTTATACACATACCTTGGAGCTGACTTTTTACTCTTCCATCAATTTCACAATTATTTTCAATTTTTTTCATCTTTTCATCTCGACCACCTTTCCGATTCTATTTTTTATAATCTAAATAAGATTTCCTTATGGTGTTGCCTAAATTGGCTAATATTCAACTCATTCGTGCATGTATTTCTCTCATAAAAATACCTCCCAAAACTTTCTATTACCCGACGGCTTTATCTTATCACCTGTGAAAAATATAAACATTTTAAGCATAAATTGCAATTTATCTTGAAAATCTCTAATTTCAGTGGTTGGTGAGGAGGGTTCAAAGAAGTTGAAGGTTCTGTTCACATAAAAAATTATCCGTCCTTATAAAAAAATTATGCTCTCTCGACTTGGTGGTGGTTTAGGGTGGATATACAGTAGTTAACCCATTTTTTTGGAAAAGATAGTGTCAAATGGAAAACTTGGAAACTTTGTTCTTTCTAATCCTTATAACTACTTGCCTTTATGACTTGCACATAGCGCTGTGATTCTGTAATATAGGTACTTTAATTAGAAGTGCTAGAAGGAATAAGCACTAGTATATATATATATTGTTATATTTTGCATTAAAATATAAGAAAAAAAAATAATAATAATAATAATAAATAAAAAAGGAAAATTAAAGAATAATTCTTCTTTCATAGACTATGGAACATCCACTAGGTTGTAAAAAAAATTACAAATATTAGAAATGTGAAAAGCAAAAATTGAATTGACATCAGAGAAAATTGTTGAGCGAGATAGAATGAGAATGGTGGGCAACATAAGACTTCAATAGAATACTCAGGCAAAGAAGCCAAATAAGTAGTAAAAATGAGTATATATGCAAGATACTGACAGCAACCAGGCTGTTGAACAACAAAGACGTCAACTTCTTTGCTAAAGAAACAAAGAAAATCAAATGCAAAGTACAAGCAGTTGAAATTCAATCAACATTAAGCCATTTGAAGAAGCACTTAGTACCATCTATTTCAAGAGCTTATTAATTTCAAAGAAGAAACTATAAGGTGGAATTAAATAGCAGTTCAAAATATTCAAAACATCTAAAATTTGAATGAAGAAGCCAGCTGTTTTTTTTCAGGATTTAGATACATTTAAAAAAACTAAGATTTAATCTAAGAATTAAAAAAAAATATTAAACAATGTTTACAATGTCCTATTACAAAATTCTTTTTCAGGAACATGTGAATAAGAGATTTTAGCTATATGATTATTTTATAATCGTCTTAGGCATCAATAAAAAGGTAGTTAATCCAATTATACAATTATAGACTGTTCTATGTCTAATACGGAATGTTCTAAAGGTGTATTATATTATAAATTAAGTAACATCTATGATGTTTCAAACAAACAAATAGGACAAAAAATAAATAAAAAGTCCCAAAAATTTATAACTGGGAAATGTTAAAAATTAGGATTCAAGGAAACCCAAAAGTTGATTATATAATTGGTATGTTTTATTTTTTTTGGATTTATAATTTGTACTTCATAATCTACTAATGAGTTTGTTAATACCTTTTTATATTTTTTGAACCAGATTTTCGCTATACCCATTTAATCTCTTAAATCGAATATATGAATGGAAGTAATTATCATCACTGATGTTGTATCCTAGTTCTTCTAAAGTTAGAAGCTTGGATGAAGACACAAGTGTCACTGCAGAATGTGGGAATGATCGTCATCCGATTGACAATAAGTATATTATTTTAGCAAATAAATATAATAAATAAATAAAAAATATATACAGGTAAATCTTTCATATACGAATATTATTTCTTTATAATTTATATAAGTATACTTGTGTTATGTTATAACATCCTTCCTTATTTTTTTTTATATAGAATATGAGGTAAACACAAAGTTCGAATAAATATTTTAATTTATTATTTTTTTTTTTTTTATATATATAAAAAAAAAGTAGTGATATCGATATCGATATCGAATGAAACTGAAACAACTGATGGAGGTTTTAAGGTTCCTTCAGGAAATATTAGCAGGCGGTTACCTGTTAAAATTAACAATTAATTAAAGGGCAAGATTATGCATTGCTTTCTTAAATGACTTTAGAGATTTATCTCGTAATTAAAAGGATGAACATTAACATTAGACGCGAGCAAGGTCGAATCTCTCAAAATATTGTAGTGAACTAAAAAGCAGAATCTGTAGAGTCAGATAAAATACAGCAGTGGCTTAACATTAAAACTAAAGCCATATTATGAGTTAAAAATTGATATTTCAATATAATGAATAATAGTGAAAAAGATTAGAACACAAGATAGTGCTAGTAATGTATCAAGTAAAGTGAGTAAAGCAAGTGTAGCTAGTTCAAAAAGTGAATGCAATCTTTGTTACCTTAAGATAGGAAAAAAGTAAAATAATTACACAGAGCATGAACATACTTGGGAAAAAAGGGAATCTTAGAAGAAGTGCTTGGATTGTTACTCAACACGAAGTCATATAAAAAATTTGGAACAAATTTAATATAAAATGAAAGAAAATTGAAAATCATTTCGGAATTTCACCATCCTCAATAAATAATAAACTTGCGTTTGAACATACCTAATAGGATTGTGCTAGGTTAAGGTTGTGGGTTTTTATTGGTCTTTGGAGAAAGGGAGGGGGCTTTTCCGGTATTTTTCTACTATTAATGCGTCTTCAATAAGCAAGGTTATGCAGTTGAGCTTCGGACTTGTCAAGGCAGAGTTAGATCTTAGTTTTTAAACTAATATAGAAGGAAAATGTGAGAATGAATATGAACTAACTTTCCTATTTTAATCAAGTATACAGAAGGTAAAGCAGAAATACTATGTCCGAAGTTTTGGTATAGCATTTGCGATGAAAATGTTAAGTTATAAAAAAGGCATGTAGAAAAACTCGAAAACATATGGAAATAGAAGTGTTATTGCTTTGACATACATAAAAAGTTGGAAAATGGAATGAAATTTAAGAATGAAGATGGTGAAGCCATGGAAGATTTTCTTTTGTTTTTAGATGCTATTAATGGATGCATGGAAATATTACTTCCATTGTATGATTAATCACTGGTGGCTGATTTTCAGAATAGATTAAAAAACTTCCTAATAAAAGTGATAAGTGGAGATATAAGTTGATAGTATGTTGAAGAATCATAAAAAAGGTAAAGCCTTTAGTATTTAGCAAAGTTTGTTGAAAAGAAGCAAGGATCATGAACAACCACTATTTGGAGAACTTGTCATTGGTACAAAACCCAAAAAAAATACAAAGTGAAAAAGGTAAGTCACTTTATGCAAAAGAAAATAATAATGACATAGAATAATGAATATAATATATAATAATATATATAATAATAATAATAATAAATGAATAATAATAATGACACTAAATGTCATATAGTAGTAGTAAAGTAGTAGTAATAATAATAATAAATCTCAGTTTTGCAATTTTTAAAAGGATAATCATAGTTACTTAAATGTAAAATCATAGAAAAACAAAGCCAAGATTAAATACAAAGTTCATTAAATACAATAATTATGCTTTAAGTGTCTCTCAGATAAAATCATTTTAGTAGTAATTGTATGAAAGACAAGAAAAATTATGAAAAAACACACTAAGCAACATTTAACTTTTCTGCATAGAGAAAAAGATAGTGCAAAAGAGCAAGATGGTTCAATTTAACAGGCACCGCACTTGTGAATTTGAGAAAATAAATAATAAGGTAGAGCTAAAAGAATCAGGAAGTAATGAAGCAAAAACTTTTCAGACAAAAGTAATAATAAAAAGCTATTTTATCCTGCTGTGGTACCAGTTAAATTAAGCTTAAAGGTAGATAATAGTGGATGTAATAGTACATACTGGGTTTAGATCAAATAGTCATCAGATGTTTATTGGATTAAAATGTAGTCTGCAGAACTTAGGTGTCTATATGAACTCAGAAAGTGATATAGATATAATACATTATGCATACAAAACAATAAAGACATACATTTAAAATAGATTAAGAATAATAAATATTGGAGATGAGGAAATCTGAAACATTAAATAATAATATAACTGAAAGGAAAATTGGCCCTTTAAAATGATGAAAGTCCATCTATCAAGATATAATGATTAGAAATCTGAATCATGTGCCCTTACATTTATGAGAATGCAAAAATTGATTTATTAATAGGGATGAACAAGAATTTGTTAAAACAAATAGAAGTAGTAAGAAGGTCATCATTAAACTTCCATTTGCAGTTAAGTATTTATTGGATGGGCTTTACAAAGGTTCGATCCAAACAAGAATGGTATACCCATCTTTTATCATGAGTTTAAGATGTCAATATAGACACAAATACAACAAAGAAGAGTATTTGCTTGAAAAGTTGCCAAGAAGAGTTTTTCTGAAAAGATCTGAGCAATCTGATGAATAGTGTAAAGATTTATAGTGGAAGAATAAGGTTGAAAATACATTACAATGACAATTACAGGTTAATTTCAAGTTGGTTTACCATTTAAAAAAGAAAATTCAGCATTTTCTAATGTATTTAACCTCAAAATTCGCAGACTGTTCTCAATTAAGTAAAATTTTATAAAAGACCAAAATATTTTGTACAATATTGTGATAAATAAGATGAGAATTCTAAAATCATAGATTTTAATGAAAATTGGTAAACATGAATTATTAACTGACATTTCCTATTTTACACCATACGTGTATCATACCACAAGAAAAAAATTGAGAGTAGTATTCCATGCAGGCTTTACCATACAATGGTATTTTTTAAAATAATAGTTTTTATATCAACAGGCCAGGATTATGATTCTAACACTCAGGCATTCATTTTAAGGTGTTCAGAAAGCGTCCCGCTAGAGGTCACTAATGTTCCGCTATCTTATTATGATAAAGAATAAAGATTATCAGCGCTTACCTATGGTTTCCTGATGGTAGTTTAAATAAAACTGCCAAGAAATTACGGGATATACTAATATATAAAGTTGTATATGTATAATTGCAAATAATGTTTTTGTAGAGCTTTTTTTTAGTTAATTCTTCTATCGTAAGCATAGCATATGTGTAAA
>JABUQX010000890.1:0-15434 GCA_015478945.1 Trachelipus rathkii
AAAAAAGAGAAATTAATTTAATATTACGAAGTACCCGTAAACAATTTTATTATTTCCCAGATAGATTTAGATTAGATAGTAACAAAAATCAAGATTTAAATCAATGATTTTTTTGGTTTTTGTTTTTTATAAATATTCTCAACACTTTTTTTTTATTTTTTATATTTTGAATTTTTAGGTAAATTTTTTTAATTAATTATAATGCTAGCTATAATAATTAATCGATAAGTTGTCAGATTTCAATAATAAGCTTATGCTCCTCTAAATCTAAGTATTTTCAATTAGAATAAATAAAATTAGAAAACTCATATATTATAATATTTATAAATTTAAATAATTAATTATATACAATATAATTTTAATATTAATAATTATGTATTAATTATGTAAATAGATATTTACACTATTATAAAATAAATGATTAAGAAGTCAATTGTGTATAAAAACGAAGAATTAAAAAATGAAAAAATTAAAAATGAAATAAAAATAAAATTGCCCAACTTGTTCCTAGAGGTCGTTTTTAACACTTTTAAAGCTCGGACCTCCGACAAAGCAAAGGATAAAGTTTAATTAACCTCGGGTCCCTATTACGATATATAATTTAATAAAAATTAATATTTTATACTATAATTATATACTATAATATATATATATATCTATAATATATATATTTATTATAATAATCTCCCTGAATAAAAGATGCTTTTGGATGCTTATTATATAATTTTTCTTATTTATGATATTAAATACCTATACAATCTTGTAAACATTTTATTTATAATTCAATTACTAATAGTCTTTTTAGTACATTAGATTTTAGTTGTTTTTGACCACACGGCGACCCACGTTATCGCTCTGGGCCCTTGGGGGTCCGACCCTGTTGAGACACTGATTAATAGTCATTAAGCTACCTGGTTAGAGGTCAAAATAGTATCATAAAAAATTTAAAAGTTTTTCGATTAAACATGCGATAATTTTATATGATTATTTTCTGTTAACACATATATCATTTTTATATTTTTTTAACTACGTCATCCTTATTGAGGAACATGCATTTTCCATTAGTCGAAGTTTTTAAGAAAACATAGAAAAGTAGAATTTCGGTTAGTCGCTGGAACAGAACATTCTATAAATACAAATTGGGTACATATTCTATATATATTATGTAGTATATATAGTATATATATATATATAGTATATATCTAGTAGATTATTTATACATATATCCAGCAAAAGTAAATATTGTAATCATAAATCTATATGTAAACCTATATCATTTATGTCTTATATACTTATATCAGGGTTGGTGATTTTTTTGATTTTTAAAAAAATTCAAAAAATCAATGATTTTTTTGATTTGGTTGATTTTATTTGATTTTTTTTATTTTTAGCACAAATTACCTCTTATATAGTATATTTTGATAAAATTAGTAAATCAATCTTAATTATTCCATAATTATAAACATAGTAAGTATAATTTATTTTTGGTTGCGTTGAGTGGTTACACCCCATTTTGCAGCGGTTAAATAATTAATAACGTTATACTAATTTAATTTATTTGTTATTGAAATGATTGAAACTACATTGATGATTTTTGCTTATATATAGATGAAATATACTTATCATTTATCAGGAGATAACTAGGAAGTAATTATTAAATTAGAAAAAAGATTTGCCTAAAAACAAAAATTCATGATTATTTTTTTTTTTTTTTTGATTTCTTTCTTGATTGCCTTTTTAATTATATTTTTGAAAATTAGTAAATAAATGATAATTAGTGACTCTGATACTAAGCTATTATGACGATTATATATTTAGTTTAATTAATTAAGTTATTTACTCAAAGGAAAACTGTTAGGGCCTCTCTATTTCTATTTTATTTTATCTTTGATTGAAAATGTTATCAAAAATAATCCTGCACTGATGAATTTTCTATTGATGTCAACACATTTAATACTTATCATTATTTCAAAGATTTAGACTAGTAATAATTTAATTAGAAAAATAAAAAATTGAATTAAAAAAACAATAATAAATTCAAAAAAATAAAAATCGAAATGATTTTTTTGATATTTATTCATTAATTTTTTTCAACTTGAACGTCTTTTATATTTATATTTTTATGATATAAGTTATAGAATAATGCTATAACTAATTAACTGAATTTTTACTGGTCTTAGAGTTTAAGTTTGATGAAATTCTGAAATAAAGCTTTACTGCTGATGTCATTATTTATTCTTTTCCTAATCTTTATGACATGACTGCAATACATTGATTGGATTTTCCTACTCAATTTGAGCGGTAAAATGCAATCATTAATTCAGGTATAACTAGATAATATTATGAATTTAAAAAAAAAATTGCCTAAAATGCAAAATGTCAAATAGATTTTGAGTAACTTCACTTTTTTGAGGCAAAATTACTTTTTATTATTATTTTGATTAATTAGTTAATATTTCTAATTATTACCTAATATTTTTATTTAAGTTTAGTAAGTATAGTTATTATTTAGTTTAAATAATATTTAAATTTAATACTGGTTAATATTATAACTTTTTATTTATTTTCTATATTGAAAATTGAAACTACATTGATGAATTTCTTATATATATAATGATAAATAACTTATCAATAATTGGTTTATATACCAGTAAATAATTAATTAATAAAGGAAAGAAGCAATTTACTATACATAATAAATCTAGAAAGAGTAGTTTTTTATAAAATCATATTGAACTTTAATAAAAACTTTAAATTAACACTTACGCGACCACATATATTAGAGTTTTGTTGCAAATCTTCATTACAATGAAATTAAATAAATATTAATTTTAAAGTAATCATAAAATATTAATTATATATAAAATATAAATATTATAATATTATATATACTAATAATATATATAATAGATATAATTTATATATAGATTAAATATATATATATATTATTCTAATATTATCAAATTTCTTAATAATTGTTCAATAATTAAACTTGAGGATGAATCTTGGAAAAAAAATGCAGATTATTGCCCGATGAGATAATCGTCCATCCTAATATACTTACTACAGTAATGAAACCTAACCTCTTCCCCTCCTTTCGATAAAAATTTTTTTACATTATCTAATTAAATCTACAAGTTAGAAATATACTAGGACTATGTCTTCTCTTTTTTCATTAATTGAACGGTTCGAGCTATGGAAGACTGGACTTAACTCTGCGTTAAAGCATTGATTTTATCATAGGATATAATTAGATTTATCATCTCTATGCATAAAAATAGTACCTACTATTACAATATGCCTATACATAGCTGACAAAATAATAAAGATATATATTGGGGCACAAAATTGGATAAGGTCCAAAATTTAGTAATTTGACAAAATTGATTATATCTCAAAATGCAATATCTTACTTAACCGATACACTAACTTATACTTTATTAATTAAAATCTTAAAAACAAAATCTTGATTCAACAAATACTTTAAACATTTCTCTAGATAATTTTCCCAACCTTCTCACTGACTTAAAACCTAGCCTCCTCCGTTTCTCACAATATATGGAATCCCAAAAATGCTATAGCAAAAGATCTTGTATGCCGACCCTATCATCTCAACAAAACTCTGTACTTGCAAAATTATAGTTCTTGGGTTGTCTAAAACTCAAACCTTTACTTGGACATATCTCTCCCTCAACCTTAACACTTCAACTGAAATATTTTATTAAAAAACACAACACATTAAACAGGTGGTGGCATGAGTGGGCCGATCGAAAAAACCCACCGGTTACATTAAAAAATAACACTTGAAAAATTGCTATTTGCCCACTTGGGTTTTCAAAAAAATTCTAAAATAATTGCATGTAAAATTGTAAAAAAATAAAAATATTATAGGATTATACTCTTTTTACTTAGTGAAATCGTTTATAAGCTGTTCATATTTCAATTCCAATTTGTTGAAGAAGAATGATATTTAATATATATTAATCATATTATATATATATAATATATATTATATAATATATTAATTATTTATGTATATAATTATTTATTGATATATCTATTATTATTATATATATATTATATATATATTATATTATATAATATATATATATATATATTATGATATATATTATATAATGATAAATTATATATAGTATATATATGATTATAATAATATATATACTAATATATATAATAGTAATTATATAATATAAATATATATATTAGTATATATATATATATATATATATATTATTATATATATATATATAAATATATATAATATTATTAATATATATATTATATATATATCAGATATTATATATATATAAGTATATTTATAATATATCTATATTAATATATATTATATAGTATAATATAATATATATATATATATATAAATATATATAGTATATTATAGTTTCTTTCTTTCTTTCCTTCAGTTCTTTTTGCCCAAGATTGATGGTAAAGGTGCTTGTATAGCTATCGGGAAAAAAAAGAGTAGGTAGAACATGACAAAACTCGAAAAGTAAATCCCAACTTACCCCTCTGTACAATTATTATGTGAAGAGCTGTACAGACAAGAAAATCCACCTAGAGCTATACATGGGACCGCGTACTGACCTCACTATGTAATATCGTACAATGTAATGGTTCATGCGCCCTGGCCCAGGGTGGCAAACCATCGCCCATACAAACCGTGCCTATCTCTCCAATAATGACATTCCTTTATATTCTCGCCTCTTGTCCAACTCCATTTTCTTCTATCAGTAACATTCGTTTCACCGACCTCAATCACTTTTCATTCGTCCCCAGCCGGTCCGGTTTCCACACACTCACCACACTACATACACCTTAACCTAACCCATCTATCATCTAACGTAACACAGTTAAAATACATATCACATATTTCATTTATTCTCATCATTTACCTTCTTCACACCACAACCCTCTCTAATACGTTCATTTCTCTTTATCAATTCTTCTCAAACCTAGCACACCTCCTAAATTGTCTTCTGAACAAATTGAAAATTATACCGAATAGCATAGTTACTAACCCATCAAATACACTACCACATATCGCCTACATGTAAGACCTAGCACACTCAAGACTAGTCCCTTTGCATTCACCACGATTTAATTGCACCAGCAACCTTCCTGGCATTCAGACTTTCCTACTACATCTCCCATACTGTGCCTTCCTTCATCATCACATATACACAAATATTTATAACTCAGACACTTGTTCTAGCGCTGCTCACCATCTAACATAACTCACACTGAGGAGTGTCCTCAATCACAACATAACCTACTCTTCATCCCGTTTATTTCACGCCTTCTTTACAACATCTGCAATCTCTCTACAATTCTCTCAAACTCTCTAAGATCGCCAACACAGAACCAAATTCATCCAATATAATCAGGGTTGCAAAAACCCAGGTTTATATTTAAATTTGCCACAGCCCACTCCGGTTTATTAAAAACCCAGTTTTGGGCAAATGGTGGCTAAGAATGATAAATAGTTGTTATATAGAAAATATTAAAATATTAAGATATCTTCAAGAAAGATTATAATAATATCTATATATACTATATATAGTATATAATATTAATATATAAGAATTATTAAATATTATATTATATATATATATATATATTATATAATAGTTATTTTAATATATTATATTATAATATATATTATTTATAATTATATTATATTAATTAAATTTCGGTATCGGTAGTGAATGGTGGAGTTAAAACAAAATAAATATATATATAATTATATATATTTAATAATATACTATATATATATATATAATATATACTTATATATATAGTATATATATACTATCAGTGGAACCCTCGCATTCTTCTTGCTTTCTATCGTCAACTCGCTATTTCATGCCAACTTGTTACGCTATGCCATTATCCCGCAAGCTTCGTGAAACTTTGTTCTATATTTATTGTTATTTTGTCTTTTTTATTAAAAATATGAGCCATCGAGTTCATAAGAAAGATAGTGATTCACCAAGCCTAAAAAAAAAGCAGTGAGAACGACAATTGAATTGAAAAAGAACTCGGCTTATAAGTTTGAAAAGTGGAATTTCGTGTCTTCTGAACTGGACGTCAGCTTATTGCATGGCGAAAATCAATCATTATGTCTTATACTTGGAAAAATAAACAGTAATAAAGGCTAATTGGGCAAAAAGGGTGACTGTTCTTGCTGTCACCTATAATCAAACAAGATTCTTCTAGTTAAAAAAAGACAGAAAAATAATAAAATAAAAACATCAGAAAGAAGTGGGAGAGGTACCAGAAATGACAATGGAAGGTTGAATCCCTTCCAACAGTAGCCTTTAACGATCCCTTTCCTCCTCTTTTTTTTTTCATTTTAAATATTTATTTACATTAAGATTTAAATAAGTCAATCAAACTGTGGTCCTGAACAGATTAATCATTTAACATATATCTTATGTGAAAAATATTCGCTCATCCGTTACAAATCGTCATTCAACTGCTTCCATGGAACTGGTATTTGTGTATGATGATATCATTCGGTGCATTCACACTGTTAATATATACTATAATATATTAATATATATAGTATATAATATATATTTTATATAATTAATATATATAATATAATATATAATATATATATCATGGACCTATCTAACTTTACTATCTCTTTCGTTCTCCGGGACGCTACAGGGTTTAATACGGCTGTGTTTTCCCGTCACTCGAACCCTACAAAAGAAAAAAGAAAAATTTAATCATTTTCTACAGAGCATAATTTAAAACAATATTTGCAACTCTGCTGCGCATTAATGCAGGAAATGTGAAGGTTTGAAGAGCAGGCGCTGGCGACGTTGATTAGCAGCTACGTCTAACAAGATTAGTACAAATTTAAGGTGTTATTAGATAAATATTATAGTAAAATAATTATTTTAAGTTCATCAAATGAAATTAATTACTTAATCAATAAATATTTTATTTTCTTAGCTGTTGAAAAAATATTTCAAGAGAGATTTAACTCCCAGGGAGATAAAATACATTGAAGAAAGGCAGTCTATTGTGTTATGATCTCTGCTGCATTACTTAAACCTGTAGAATCAGATTTTATACTCCCATGAACTGTGCGTGTAACAAGTCATTGAAGTTCAGAAATGATTCGAAACCATTCATCAAACACATGTTATGGCTTGATTGAAAAAACAACTGGGGAGTAAAGCGCAACTTCCAAATCTTAACAAGAGGATAACAGTCAGATATGCCTGTATTGATTGTATAAAAATTATTTCAATAGCTGTGAAATTGGTCATTGAGACATTTTCAATAAACAATTGAAATAAAAAGCATTATAAAAATGAAAAGCTTTACTGGAATTGTAAATTTTCAATGATAGAATCGGATGGAGGAACATGTTGGTTGCCCTGACAGACGTATAGCAATTTGGGAGGATGTGTCTGTATGAGGATTTCAATAAATCTTCAGACAACAACCTTATTGAAATAATTAAAAAAGATTGACCAAATGATATACTTCTTCAATCTTGCTTCCTTATAAGCTTGCTTAGTAAGAGAAGCATTATGAACCTTACAAGAAAAATGAAAGGTTATTAATGGATATGAATTGTAAGATGACATTCTTATATTGCCGGCAGTGTACTATTGTATCATTGAGGATGAGGAGATATATCAATTTTATGTTAAAAAAAATTATGAAATATCGAATCTGGGAACGAAATGGTGGCGCATAATTCAGCCAAAAATTTCATAAAGGTACAAATTATTACAACGCTTGTTGCCAAGTTAATGATAATGTATATTCAATCGCTTCCCTTTATCTCCGCCACGAACTTGTATAATTTATTTCAAATTTTTGGGAATGATCATTAACAATGTCTTAGATAATAGGTTAGAATGAGGCAGAAAAACTGTAATGCAAGATTGCTAAAAGAAATCAAAAAGGATTGTCATTGTAGTCAAGTGGTAGTAACAAGAACTTAAATTTTACCTAATGTTAAATACTTGTCTCTATAGTCTTATAGCATATTTAATTAGAGGCCTAATGTGCAATTTTTTCCTCAGTTGGAAATATTAAATAGAAAATAGTTATGATATTAATTTTTTAAAAAGTGTATTTTTTTCCAAATGTTTTATTAATTAAATCAAAATTGTATTTTCGTGCGCCACAACTTGTCGTTATTAGTTATTGCAGTTAATGACAAGAAAATTCAAGTGAATAAAAGTTTTGTTTTTTTCATAATTGCAGATTTTAAGTTTAAAAATATGAATGTCAACCTATGATAAATGTATTATAAGTTGTAATTACATTTTATTGTTCTAATGATTAAGTTTTTTTCAAATATAATATATAATTATGTGGAGTATTCTTCCGTGCTAGCATCAAGTGACTCTTATAAATTGATATAAGTTATATTATTTTAAAAATTTTTTCATATATACTGTAATTACAGTGTAAATATATTATAATTCTGGTCTCTTTTATCTTCAGTTCTAATAATGTAATCTCTACTTATATTTTTATAATAACCGCCTTTCATTTTGCCCGTTTTATGTATAAAAATGCCCAGCCGTGATGGTAGTTGGGACTCCTCGGCAGTTGCCAGTGCAGTACTCCTGCATATAAAGGCTAGCTGCACCCTCCACCCAACTCATCCCTCACATTCTAATACCACCATTCCTGCCATCCCACCTCAATTCTTCATAAACCATCATATACATAATAATTATATAGCTATAGTAGTATATTATATATATTATTATATATATGTATATATATTATATATTTATATAATTATCTAATATTAATCTTATACTAATAAAATAATATATATATATAATATAATATATATATATATATATATATAATGTAAGCCGTGTCCAAAGTGGCTTGCTAAGTTTTTCGAGATGTGAGTATTACCAAGTCTTAAGGTTTGAAATCATTCAAAAGTACTAATTCACTCCATAAAAATTAGACGTTTTAGCATAAAAAAAAACTTTGATATTTTTGATAAAGAATTTTTTTTTGTCAGTTGCATTTTAAGTAACTATATAATTTCTTTTGAGTTTTGATGTGTCAGATTTATCAATAACATGTTTTTCATGTTTATTGTCTTGCTAGCATGCTCGAATTAGATGAATTCCTATTCTTCTACCTGTTAGAATCATACTTCAACGGTTTATTAACTCTGCATTCACTTAGATTTGCCAGAAATTGATCAAGGAGCTTACAAGATGTTTTCAGATCACTCTTTATCTTCAATTTTAGATTGCTATGCATCATTGTATATATTTACATTTTGACTTTGCTGTGCCTTAGACATATTCAGAATTCATCATTCATTTCCGTATGTTTATCTTCCGTCCCTATGATTTGTTGCATTACGTTATTAATGAAAATATAGATAACTTGAAAACAAACAATTAATTTAATTATGAAATTGCCTGTTCCTGGTAGGTATGATATGGCGTCTCGAAAAACGCCCCATATTTCCCGGGGTTTTGACGGTTCGTGACAAAGAAATCCGCTGCATCGGGCTTTTTCAAATAAGTGTTTTTTTGCAAATCCTGCATAACCATCATAAATTAATCTAACTCAGTTACCGGTCTTCTATTTACCTCCGGCCCGTCCCATTACTCTTTTAGAAAGTATTTAACGAAATACACTATAATCTATATCTTCCTCCTATAAAATTAACTCTGACTAATTTCTTTCATTTCAACATCCGTACCATTACAAACAAAAATTCAGGTCTAAGATAGGCTCCCTTCTCATTCTTCAGTAATCTATCAGGAATGATAGAACATTCTTCTCTAACACGACTTCTCATCATCGCAATATTAGAGAGATCTTATGAAGATAAACCCTTCATGTTCTGCATTTATGATTGCAATTATATCCCAAAATAAAATTAAAATTTAACTTTTGCTACAGTTCAATACTGCGCTTTTTTTTTTGAGTTGCGACTTTTTCCTTTTCGAACATTACATAAGGGTTATGAAAATGGCGATAGCATATCAGGTCCCATTTCCAGTTATTTAGGATCGTGCGATTTTCATATCCGACTGAAATTTCAAGTCAAATCCACCAAGATTTACCGATTTGGAATCCAAGGTTCTGTTTTAAACAAATAATTAATCCCATTTTATAATCTTCGAGATCACATCAACATTTCCAATCCTTATACTTAAGACTAAAAAAAAATAAAAAATCTTGGCTGCATCGTATCTGCAAGCATCATAATGGCCTCAGTTATAAAGTTACCGACCTTTCCTTCGTCAGAGAGAATGTCACACAGTTTTGCTTCCCACTTTCACTCGAATGCTTCGGTCTATTTACGAGTCAGAGGAGGAACTTTGATTCTACAACAGCTCTGAGAGAGAAAGAAAAAAAATTCCCTTTTAGAGGCACGCCACCCCTTAATATATAGATTTTATGGTATTGGTATTAACATCCTCATCTACAATGCGAGGATTATAAGAATTTAATACGGAAGAGCTGTTGATGTTGGCTGAAGTTAAATTAAACTTAGGGCCTAAAAACCCCTTTCGTTTCTTGGCAATTGTCACTATTAGGAAGGGGTATTATGGGTACAGAAGTCTAGAATTTTTTTTTAGCTTAAACACACACACACCACACACACACACACACACACACACACACACACACACACACACACACACACACACACACACCCATGCTTCTATTTAAAAGTAAAATACACATATATTAGATTTTGTACCATTTAGTGGGATACGCCGCACATATGACTGTCCTAAATAGTGAAAATAAATACCAACACTTGTAAATTATTTGATACTTTAGTGTAAGCTTATTCTAATAATAATAATAATAATAATAATAATAATAATAATAATAATAATAATAATAATAATAATAATAATAATAATAATAATAATAATAATAATAATGATAATAATAGATATAAACTGAGTTTGAAATTATGCGCTAATTTCAAAGTAAATATGTAAATTAAATTAAAAACCTATATTTATTATCACTTTAATGAGTGTATGTATGTATGTGTGTGTGTGTGTGTTTTTTTTTTTTTATTAAAATTATTATTAAAATTATAAAGGGGGAAATAACTTGAGCAGGAGTTGATATGCAAACGTGTTTGTTACACGCCTACTCGTCTTTCTGCTTTTCATACAAGTACAATGACTACTACTACTAATAATAATTGTTGTTACTATTGTCATTGATTTTTTGTTTTTATATTATTATTAATTATATATAATTATTATTATTATTTTATTATTAATTATATATAATTATTATTATTTTATTATTAATTATATATCATTACTAATATTTTAATTGTGTGAATATTATTATTATTATTATTATTTAGTAATTATTATTATTATTATTAGATTTTTATTAATTCCTAAAAACCTTCCCTAACTAACATTTTCATTAATTTTCATGGACATTCTTGATTAAACAAATAATTGCCTTCTGAAATGATCCAAGCTTTCGTCCGCTCACGGTGGACATTTTCAAGGATATGACTTTATTTTATGAACGAAGCAAAAATTAAACTCAAAATATTACAATTATTACAAATATAATAAGTAAGATTAAAACTAAAATTTAAAATATACGAAAAATAAATGTGAAGTTGATAATTTAGATTGTGTCCTTTTTCTTTCTTTCTTCTATGTAAAAATATTTAGGTAATCGGACATTTCGTTGTATTTTATATTGATGTCTGAGGTCTATGCTTTCTTATAAGAAGGGACTCCGCCAGCCTAAATCAAAATCCCTCTTCTTTTAGTAAAATTTTGAAGTCATTTACTATTTCATTATTGTGTAATTTTATGTTCTTCCTGCATATGGTGGTGTATCCTTATACTTGGTTTGTACCTGTCTGCAACATACGCTGCCGAAGTATATTCGTCTTATAACCAATGTAAGTGGCGTTACATCCACTTCATTGCAATAGAATTGGTACACGACGTTGGTACACTCGCCAGCAGATGGTACATCGCGAGCACTAAAGCAAGAAGACAACTTTTTGGCCGATAATAACTTCTAAGTGATTGGTTCATTATTTTTCCCTTTAATATGTTTCTTTAAAATGATTTTCAATTTTCATTCCTCTTCATTTATTGAACCAACCACTACGCTCTTGTAATAGAATATGAGGTTTTTATTATCTTTGTCTTTAGGAGCTGTAATCTATTCAATGTGGTACCAACTGTTCCACTGGATTGCAGTCTCCCGTTACCCATGTGTTTCGTTATTCTTTTAATTTCCTCCAACCAAAGAGCTCCCAATTAGATGTTATTTTGTAGGCTCTTTGTACAATGTTTTTATTGTAGATGTTTTATAGGCGAGGGTGTGTATGAGTCGAAATTCATATAGACTCCTTTATCGGTTTTTTAACGTAAATATCTCTTTCAATTGTGCCATCGTTGGTTATTTTCATTTTCACATCTAAAAATTAAATTTATTGTTTAAGCATTCCTCATATGTAAAATTTAATTTGCTATAGGTCTGAAGTTTGTTGATAAAATTTCGAACGCTGTTACAATCTTTAAAAATGACACGTGTAATTTTCATAGAGAATTCTGTTTACTATTTCAGACATATAGAAGTCCGCGAATGTTGGTCCAAGGGGAGATTCCATTTAGACTCCATTTTTTTGAATCCAAAGTTTGTTTTTAAATTCAAAAGGCGTTTTTGTGGTGCAGGTTATGAGTAGTGTTTTCAAAATTTCTTTATCTAGGTTTGGGGGCGGAATATTTTCATTATGATAGACATTTTTCAGAATTATATCTATGGTTTCATTATACTGGAACATTTGAAAAAAGGCTTTCGACATCAAGGGAGACTAAGTGGTCAGTTTCAAGAATTTTTTGATTGTTGATTTTTTGTATAAATTCCTCCGTAGATTTGACAATGTAGTTTTCATCCAGGTAAGGTCTGATCATACTGTTTAATAATTGGGCAATATCATGGGTAACGGTTCCTATCATGCTGATTATCGGTCTAAGGGGTGGATTTTCTTGATTTTTGTGAACTTTAGGAAGTCCGTATAAGAATCCATTGTTGTAAGCTCCAATTCTTTTTATTTTGTTTTTAATTGATGGGTTTTGTATTTTATGGGCAAGAATATTTAAACTCTTTTTTTTACATCATCAGTCTGAGTTTTCAAACAGTTTTGAAATTTTTTTTGTCATTTATTATGTCATTGAGTTTCTTTTCATAATCTGTTTTATTCATAACTACAACTCCTCCACCTTTATCGGGTCTCTTTATAATAATATTGTTGTTAGATTTAAGTTATTTTATTGCTTCTTTAAGATCATTAGATAGGGGATCAACGGTGTTATCTATGGGCAGGTATGAGCCAAAGTGTTTTAATTTAGATTTCAGTTCTTGCTCATTTGAAATTTCAATTTTATTTGTGCTTTCATATATTTTTATGTTGTTATATAGTTTTTCTAATTCAATTTGTTTATTTAGGATATTTCCTTTTCTTTTTAAGCAAAAGTTCAGACCAAGTTCTAAAGCCTCCATTTCTTTTTGCTTGAGATTATAATTTGAGATTAAAGGCCACTCTGCTGCACTACGACAACATCCTCGCTCGTACCGTTCGTAAAGTTTGGTTTCAATTCCGACATCTTTCACAATTGGATAGTTAATATTTATATAAAATATATTAAAGAATAGAATTTAAATTTAGTTGTGAGTTTATTCAGCTCTAGAGTGAGTTTGATAGAATCTTTAGAAATGCCTGCGATATCATTAATTTTAAAAACAAAATAAAAAGAATTGGAGCTTACAACAATGGATACTTATACTGACTTCCTAAAGTTCACAAAAATCAAGAAAATCCACCCCTTGAATGATAATCAACTATGTTAAAGAGAACAAGCCCACCTTGATGCTTAGTAATAAACAGCTGTAGTCGAGACGCCTGAGCTGAAAACACCCATTGGTAATCTACGGAGACCTGAAGTCGGCAATCAAGGGTGAGCGACCGCCCAATCTTCCCTTGATGATCGAAACGCACAAATGTTCCGGTATATGAGCGCAGATATAATTGCAGAAGTAATCTGTCAATATTCGCCCCAAACTCGAACCAAAAAGTACGAAACGCTATCGCTAATACCGCCCTGCTTACTAATTAAAACGACTTTGATTCAGTGGGTCTATTATCTCCCACTGGTTGATAACGGACACTCTGCTGTCTGAAATAGAAAGAGCAAAATTCTCAAAAACTCTTCTTTAACCGTGAACTCGTTGATGACACGTGTGTCATTTTTAAAGATCACTCGTGTTCAAGTTTGTAACAAACTGAGACACAACAGAGGTAAATTTTACATGTGAGAATGGCAAACAATGGGTGGTACCAGTGTGAAAATGAAACAGCAAGCGTGTTACTGGTGAGATCTTACGATTAAGCTCTGGTCAAAGGACACATAGGTGCTCAGGCTCACCACACCTCCTTATAGAAGATCTATAATAAAAGCTGCCATACAGGCTACAAAAATAACAATGATGAGGAAGCAAACAAAGAGTAAAAGAACAACTAAGCTACTGGTGTGTGGTTTTCCTATTAAGTAGAAAAACGCACAACTACATTAACGGCGATCTAAAGACAGCAAAAACCTCATCTTCTATTACAGAGCGAGAATGAACTGATTCAGTAAATGAAGATCAGGTGAATCATTTTAGAAACATATCAAGGAAAATGTGGTAATCACTATTAGAAAGTTATTGGCATCGGCCCAACAAAGTTAATGTTCTTTAACAGTGCTCGTGTTCTTCATCTGCTGACGGTCTTACTGGCGTCGTATGCCAATTCAAACTGCGGCGGTGGGATCAACGCCGCGTGATTTGCCGACAGTACCCGCTACGACGATGGCCCGGCGCAGGTACAAACCGAAACAGACCACCACCGCCTGCGGAAGAACATAAAACCTGCAATGTGAAATGATGAAATTGCTTCAAAATTTTTGATTGCAAAAAGAGGGAATTTTTCGGATCGCGGGCTGGCAGAGTCCCTAACTATGAAGCGCCAGACCGGAACATCTTATAAAAATACGGCGAAGTATTCGTCTACATAGAAGAAAGAGAAAAGGACACAATCATCAACTTCACATTGACCTAGTATCATTTCCTAGGCTGGTTTTGTGCTACTTAAACTATGCGCTGTGGACCAGGGACTGCGTGTACGAGTTTATTTTGCTGGTTCGCAAAATAAAGTCATATCACTTGAAAATGTCACCGTGGCCAGTTCAACTTTGGATCTTCAGAGGTGATGTTTTGTTTATTCAGGGTGATCCTGAAGAAAGTGTCGGAAAATGTTAGAAAGTTTCAAATTAAAAAATTCTTAAAAATATCGTTAATAATAATGTTATTATTGTTATTAT
>JABUQX010000891.1:0-5000 GCA_015478945.1 Trachelipus rathkii
TGCATATCCACAAAGCACCCTAGGGCTTTGTCAAATTCCTGTAACTAAAATCCCACCAATTTGGCTTAGTAAAAAAAAAAAAAAAAAATTTATATACGATACCCAAACCATCCACATGCCTTAATAGCTAAGTTATGGTCACACATGCAGAATAACATTAATAACTACTGTAACTAAAAACCAGCCATTTGGCTTCGTCTAAATATACTATATGATACCCAACCCATCCATATACCTATCCAACCCTTTCTTAAATGTTGCAATCGAGTCACACTCAACAACCTCCTGTGGCAAACTATTCCAAAATTTAACAACCCCTATTGCTGAATGCATGCTATCTTATATGAAGATGGCATGCTTTCTTCTTAATTTTCTTGTTATGCCCCTTGGTCTCCCGTCCTGTGCTCTACTATGAAGAATTTATTGGTCTCCAATATTAATCATAGATGTAAAATTTGTAGACTTGTATCATGTCCCTCTGAGAAATCGCCTTCTACAGAAAACATTCCTAACTCCTTCAGCCTCTCCTCATAGCTCTTATCCTCAAACCCAGAAATCATCCTTGTTGCTCTATGTTGCACTCTCTCTAGCATATCTAAGTCTTTCTTTAAATAAGGGGCCCAAACTTGGGCACAATACTCTATTACTGGCCTAACATAGCTATTTATAGTTTACTTATTACTTTCTTGCTCTTGTAAACAATATTACGATTTATTATGCCCTGCATCTTATTAGCTTTATTCCTTGCTTTCCAAACACTGATTAGCTACTTTCAATTACTGCTTATAATCACACCTAAATCTTTTTCTTGGTCCACAGACTCAAGCAATCCCCATTCATATCGTAGTTAAAACTTTTATTTGAGTAACCTAGGTTAAGAACCTTACACTTTTTACTATTAAAATTCATTTGCCACTTATCTGCCAACCCAAGAAGTTTATCAAGATAATTTTGAAATCTTTATATCATCCTCACTATTCCTACCTGTGGTGGCTCACTTTGGTATCATCTGCAAACTTAGAAACCTTGCATTTAAGTCCTGGTCTAAATCTTTATAAATATGAGGAACAATAGTGGCCCAGCACTGAACCCTGTGGGTCACACTCTTCACTATTTCCATGATGACTTATTGCCATTTAGTTGTACGCACTGTTTTCTATTCCACAACCACTCTTTAATCCAACCATGTGCCACTACCACTCCACCTATACCACATTGCAATAACTTCTTCATCAGCTTTCTGTGGGGAACCTTTATCAAAACTTTTGCTAAAGTCTAAATTAAATATCAACTGGATCTTCCTCTGTTGATGCAGTCCGTAATGTATTCCATAAATTTCTAAAAGGTTGTGCTGACATGACCTACTCCTTTCTGAATCTGTGCTGGAGTCATACAATACCTTGTTATCTTATAAATATTTCACTATATGACCTTCTTAACTTTTCCAGAACCTTTACAACCAGAGATGTTAAGCTAACTGGCCTATAATTTCCCAAATCTTCCTTACTACCTTTCTTATAAATGGGCACAACATATGCTGTTTTCCAGTCATCTGGTACCTCACCAAATGTTATAGATCGCTTAAAAATAAAATACAGTGCCTTTGCAATGCTGGTACTACCCTCTTTCAGAATTCTACCATATATACCATCAGGGTCTGCAGCTTTACTTGGATCAATATGATCTAATAAACGTTTAATATCTTTACATCAAATTCAAATTCTGTAAGTCTATTTGTTACATGCATACAAGAACTATTAGTCTCCAAACTATTATCTAATCTTTCCTCAGTAAACACTGAAGCAAAATAAGCATTGAAAATGTTGACCAACTCCTTATCTGAACTCACTAAATTTTCATCAATTTTAATTGGACCAATTGTCCCATTCTTACTTTTAAATTTATAAAAGCTAAAAAACTTCTTCAGGTTCTTATTACTATTCCTTGCTAAATTAATTTCTGCCTCTCTCTTTGCCTTTCTTATTGACTGGTTTAAGTTCATTTCTATTTTTCCTATAATTTTCTAAATCATCTTCCCTATTACTACCCTTGAATATTTTAAAACATCTACGCTTTTCATTAATTTTCTCTCTTATCTCTCTATTCCACCAAACAGGTTTTCTCTTCGCCACCCTAATGGGTTTATCTTTAAAACATACTGACTGAATATTCATTAAAATTTGTTTAAAATATTCCCACATGATAAAACAGTTTTGGTCTTTAAACTCTTTATCCAAGTCAGTTGTACTAAGCATGTTTCGAAATTTGGTAAAATAGCCATTTCGGAAATCTATGATCTTTTCCTTATTAACTTGCAATTTGGGCCCAGATATCACATTCATATTAAATCTAATTATATTATGGTCACTAAGTTCTAAATTCTCCTCAACTCTAACTTCATCCACCATACTTTCTCATCGTTAGTTAATATTAAGTCTAATAGTGCATCGTTTCTTGTGGGTTCTTGGACCATCTGGGTCAAAAAGTTATCTAGTTTACAATTTATGAATGCAGAACTACTATGGTCCATATTAGACAAGGAATCCCAATGAATGCCAGGAAAATTAAAATCACCCATTATGACTATACCTTTTTCTTTACTGTGGCATGCTGTCTCAATTTCTTTCCCAATTTCCGCGTCTAATTCTTGACTCTGGCCAGGAGGTCTATAAAATGCCCCTATTTTGAATGATTTATTGTACATAAGGATATCTACCCACACAGATTAAATATCATGATTAGTTTTAAAGTCAGTATTAGTACAAATTGAATAATTGCTTTTAACAAGCGGCACACCAAACACCTTCTTTCCTCTACGCTGGTATAAATAAATTAATATCCGTCTATTTCACATTCCTGAAAGGAGTCTCCATAAAATTCTTCATTAACCCATGCTTAGTTGTGCAAATAATGTCTAGATCCTCCTTTATGGTATAAGCTAATCAGTTCATCTTTTTAATTTCTAAGGCTATGAGCATTTGTATATAAACATTTGATACTCGAAATGCTGTTATTTTTAATATTGCTATCATTATTATTTGAACCTGTAACAACACTAGTTTTATTTATTTCACCACTATTCAGTTACCATTGCTATTATTAGTATCCAGATTTAGCCCATCACCCCAACTTTACTAGTTTTTTGGCTAAACAAGTCTCCCAAACTGGTACTGAAAAGCCGCAACACCTTTTACGAGCTCAAGTGACCTCCATCTCATGCTGCAAAAAGATCCTTTATCCAGAAATTCTCTCCACAAATCCAAAAACCTAAAAATTTTCTGAAAAACAATTTCTTAACCTTTCATTTACACCTAAAGCCCTACTCCCCCATTCCTGACCTGCACCTAAACTAGGTAAAATCCCAGAAATCATGCACCTTCTTCCACTAGCTTTCAACTTCTGAATCAATCTCCTTTAATCTGCTATTAATTCTTCTGACCTTCTATGCCCTATATCATTTGTACCCACATGCAAAATCACATCTGAATCAACATTTGTAAGAATCAATCTCTCTATCTATTCCTATCCACGATATCACTCACTCTGGCACCTGGATAACATGCTCTCAATCGTTTCTTTTTATAATCCTTATTTTGAAAAGTCCTATCTAGGTATCTTATCATAGAGTCTCCAATTAGCAATTTTATCAGTCTTCCCTTTAGAAAACTCAACATTACCATTGGTACCCTCTGATCCCTCCCAATCTGGAAGACAATCGAACCTGTTACTGCAGGTCACAGGCTGATTGACTTTCGAGATCCTCATCTTTAAATTATTATTTCTAATTTCTACAACTCTATATTCATCTGCAGACCTATTATACACTAATTTTTTCTTTTCCTCATCATACTCCTGCTAGTGAATCACTATTGCCTGTCTACCCCTACTAATCCCGCTACCCTCCTCGCCTCGACATCCCTATCTAACTTTTTTTCTAACACTTCCCTCCTTTCTCAACAAATACTTCTTCTTTCAATCCATTCATATTTTCACTCAGTCTTACAATCTCCTTCCTTAACAATATGTATTTGTGTATAAATATATGTATTTGTGTATAAATTTCGTATTTATACTTTAATTTTTATATTGTTTTAATTATGTAGCTACAAGCTAGACTACTGTTAGGCCTACCTTACAATTTTTATATATCCCTGGCCTAGGCTGAGCTAGATATAAGCTTGTTAAATATTTTAACTTGTTTTAAAGATATTAGTTTATTTCTTTTTTAGGCTTTGGTGATAGTTAAACTGTAGTTGGTAAAATAATAGGTACTAGGTTTTAGTAAGTATAAAAATAAAGTAATGTATTGCTCTGTGTGATATCTGTGGGACTGTAAGAGGTGAATATGTGAATAGCTGCCCTGTTTGTGTTTTGAATGCAGAGAATGTGTGGTTAAGGAAGGAGATTGCAAGACTGAGTGAAAATATGTATGGATTGAAAGAAGAAGTATTTGAGTTGAGAAAGGAGGGAAGTGTTAGGAAAAAAGTTAGTAGGGATGCTGAGGCGAGGAGGGAGCGGGATATAGGGGTAGACAGGAATAGTGATTCACCTAGGCAGGAAGATGAGGGGGAAAAGGATAAAGTAGTTGAAAATAGGTCTGCAGATGAATATAGAGTTGTAGGAATTAGAAATAATAGTTTAAAGATGAGGATCTCGAAAGTCAATCAGCCTGTGACCTGCAGTAACAGGTTCAACTGTCTTCCAGATGGGGAGGGATATGAGTGCCAATGGTAATGTTGAGTTTCCTAAAGGGAAACTGATACAAATTTGCTAATTGGCGACTATGATATGAATACCTAGATAGGACTTTTTCAAAGTAAGATAAAAGAACGATTGAGCAGTTATGTTATCGCAGGTGCCGAGTGAGTGATATCGTGGATAGGAATAGAAGAGAGATTTGATTCTACAAATGTTGATTCAGATGTCATTGTGCATGTGGGTACAAATGATATAGGACATAGAGGGTCAGAAGAATTAATAGCAGATTATAGGAGATTGAT
>JABUQX010000891.1:10000-22500 GCA_015478945.1 Trachelipus rathkii
ATTGGCTCTAGTTCTTGAGATACAGGGTGTTCCAGATTTATTTACTCTTATACAAATATCTTTTTTAATGCATATTTTACAGTAATATCGTTTTATTTCTTTTTAAGGGGCTTACCTTTATATATACTTTATTTTTTTCTATTTTCAGAACACTATGAGTACTTCACGAAGAGCCTGTTTGAATAACCCCAATGTATTCTGCTACATCTGTGGTGAAAATTGCCAGGAGAACCAAAGAAGAAATATTACTAACTTTGTGAAGCAAGCATATCTGGCATACTTTGGAATGAAACTCGGAGACCAAGATAAGTCTTGGGCTCCCCATATGGTCTTTAAAACGTGTGTCGAAAATCTACGTCAGTGGAAAAATGGACGAAGAAAAGGTTTAAAATTTGGTGTGCCTATGGTATGGCGGGAGCCAAAGAATCACCACAGTGACTGTTATTTTTGTTTGGTTAATGTGAAAGGTATCAATTGTTACAAGAAACGTAAATTTGAGTATCCGGATTTGGAATCAGCAAGGCGACCTGTACCACACTCCGACGATGTCCCCATCCCAGTGTTTACTACACTCCCAGACCTAGCATTGTCTGATGAAGAAGATATCCAGGATTTGGTGTGCACACTTGCAGATAGTGGTAGTGAATATGAAGAAAGTACTTCTACACAGCAACAGTTCTCCCAGGAAGAGATCAATGATTTAGTACGAGAGTTAAGTCTCTCCAAGCAAGATTCTGAGCTTTTAGCATCTAGACTAAGTGAAAAGAACTGTCTCAAGGCCGAATGTAAAATAACTTTTTTTCGGACAAGAGAGGTAGTACTTCTTCCATATTTCATTGAAGAAGAAGACCTAGTATACTGTAGGAACATCCCTGGACTCCAACTCCAAATTGGGGTTACCTAAATACCGACCAGAAGATTGGCGATTGTTTATGGATAGTTCAACGAGAAGCTTGAAGTGTGTTTTATTGTACAATGGCAATAGTTATGCATTGATTCCAACATCTTTAGCATCTAGACTAAGTGAAAAGAACTGTCTCAAGGATCTTGCCGAAGCTGAGATATAATGAACACCAGTGGTCTATATGCGTTGATTTGAAGATGGTCAACATCTAACTTGGGCAGCAAAGGGAAAAAATTCACTACCTTGTTTTGCAATATGCTTGTGGGATGATGGGGAAAAAAGAACAAGAGGGAAAAAGTTGTTGGCCTGTACGGGAAAATATTGCTGTAGGTGCATCAAATAATCATTAACGAACGCCTGGTTTGACAGGGGAAAAATTATTTTCCCACCACTCTACATCAAACTAGGACTGATGAAGCAATTTGTTAGGGCCCTAGACAAAGATGGTGAATGTTTCAAATATATTTGCAGATTTTTTCCAGGGTTGAGTATGGAGAAACTCAAAGCTGAAATCTTTAGCGGCCCTCAAATTCGCCAAAATCATCAAGGATGACAATTTCATAAATTCCATGACTGATATTGAAGGCATCTGCCTGGAAAAGTTTTTTGTCTTGGTTGTTCAGAACTTTTTGGGCAACCATAATTCTGCCAACTATGTAGAACTCGTACAGAAAATGCTTTCAGACTTCAAAAATTTGAATGCTAATATGAGCATAAAAGTTCACTTTCTACATAGTCACTTAGATCGGTTTCCGGATAATCTAGGATGTTATCATATCAAGGGAGAGGGTTCCATCAAGTATTATCAAGGTGATGGAAGAAAGATACCAAGGAAGATTGGATACACACACATGATGGCAGACTATTGTTTGGAGCCTTCAACGTGATGTCTACATTCCTGCACACAGAAGCATCATATAGGACAGCGAATTTGTATGCATTAAATTGTGATTTCATATGTACTGCATTGAATCTTGTGACCTATTATCATTTTATGTATATACTCAATAAAAATTTGATAAATATAATATATATATATATATATATATATATATTATATATATATATATATTATATATATATATATATATATATATATATATATATATATATATATATATATTATATATCTTTCGTGTTTTTTTTTGTGAATTACGTTACAACCTAACAAATTGTTGTTATTAATGTATTTTTGTGACCACCCTGTATCTCAAAAACTAGAGCCAATCTAGGAAAACGGAGGTCATATTCGGAATCAGGGCAACAAGTTACCTATAAAATGACCTTCAAATGTTTTGCCGCAAAATCTTTGTTGGCCAGTGAATTAATGATAAAAATGTTACTGAAAACTGAAACAGTGTAAGAAAACATTAATGAAGCCACAAACAAAATATTATGAATATCAAAATTCAGAATATAAAATAAAAATATGGAAAACCTAAAAATTTACTTGACAATAAAATTCAGGGGGCTTCCACCTTGTAGGAAATTGGAACCAAAAAATGTCCAAATTAGAGCATATTTGCTAAAATTTATAATATAATTGTTCAAACATGTAAATTCCACAACTTAATTGAAAAAAACGAAAAAAACAAATTTTTACTTGTTTTTTTCAGGCTGTGTTTTTTTCATGAAAAAAACCGTTTTTTTGGGAAAAAAACGAGCTTGTTTTTTTCCTTTCCCAACCCTAAATAAGAGTTATATATTAGCTTACTATGTACCTATTATTTTACCAACTACAGTTTAAATATCACTAAAGCCTAAAAAGAAATAAACTAATCTCTTTAAAACAGGTTAAAAATTTAAATAAGCCTAAATTTAGCTTAGCCTAGCCAGGGATATATAAAACTTATAAGGTAGGCTTAACTGTAGTCTATGACTGGGAAACTTAATTTAATTTAAATTATCACTAAACTAAAATAACAATTATTAAAGATTGTATTTAAATACAGAAAATCTATTTAAGAATCCAAATAAACCTCCACTCAGAAAACAGTAAATCTCTTACCTATGTTAGCCTATCAAATTTAAATTATCACAAAATAATTATAACAATAGTTAGATACACAACAGTAGTGTAGTTAGATACACAACACTAATTTGTTTACTAAATTCACTTTCAAATACACAAATTATAGTAGTAAAATGGGAGAGCAAAAATAAACACACCCTCACTCAATGGCCACTAAATAATAATTAAGAGATAATCCCTATGATTTTGTTTATTTTAATACATACCGTAAAGTGGGGTAATTCAGTCCAGAATTTGGGGTACTCAAAATGCTAAGGTTTATGGGGACTTTATTTTTATTTTTTTATATATGTTAACCCTTTGAGTCCGGATGCGACTGATTAGTCGCACTTTTAGACCTCGCCTATAACTCGGTTATTTTGGCTATTTTCTGGCTTTTTTTAAGATATTTTTGCACAGAGTTGTCAGTTTCATAGATTTAGGCAAAAAAAATTAGGAAGTTTTGCTTAGTGTTTGATCCGCACGTATGAGAAGAGGGCGTTTCGATCTTCTTTGAAAAACTACATTTTGACACAGTGACCGTGTATCTTTGAGTGATTTTTTGTGTAAAAATTTTTTACTTTTTGAATTATTTACATATGCATTCTAGTAGTCGAAAGAAAGATCTTTCAAATGATATAGATACTTTTATTATATAACACACGAAAAGTAGAGAAATCGGCGTAGTAAAAAACGTGCGACGGAAGTGTCGCAATCGGCCATAAACCGACCAACCTAAAAGGTAAGAGAACCTAATATATAATATTATAATCATGTAAATAATAATAATAATAATAAAATATAATAATATATAATAATATAATAATAATAATATATAGTAATAATATATAATAATAATAAATTTCTGTTGGGCGGGGTCTGTCAAGCTTTTTGATTGTGTAGCCTTATTTTCACAATACGCTGAGTTTTTGCCAAATGAAGCCGCTTCGTTGAGGTTTTATTAATAATAATAATAATATAATAATAATAATAATAATAATAATAATAATAATAATAATAATAATAATAATAATAATAATAATAATAATAAAATAATAATAATAATTCAGAGAAAACGGTGTCTGTAAATTTTTAAATCCCCCGATTTAAATCCCCCATCAGCCGTTTTGTAAATCACCAGACAGCTGAGTCATTTTGATTTGACAAAGATGACCTTGGGCTTTGACTCCTTGCATATATATCTATATATATATATATATATATATATATATATATTGTATTTGAGAGGTCAAGTGTGCTTTTGTCTTCTATACCTGTGTGTGTGAGAGAGAGAGAGAGGAGAGAGAGAAGAGGAGAGAGAGAGAGAGAGAGAGGAGAGAGAGAGAAAAATAGTGTGAGAGAGAGAGAGAGAGAGAGAGAGAGAGAGGAGAGAGAGCGAGAGAGAGAGAGAGAGAGAGAGAGAGAGAGAGAGAGAGAGAAGAGAGAGAGAGAGAGAGAGAGAGAGAGAGAGAGAGAGGAGAGAGAGAGAAGAAAAAAAGAGAGTGAGAAAGAAAGAAAGAGAAAGAGAGAGAGACGGGAGGGAGAGAGAGAGAGAGAGAGAGAGAGAGAGAGAGAGAGAGAGAGAGGTGAAGTGGGAGTGCGATAGAGATAGAGAGGAGGAGAGAAGAGAAGAGAGAGGAGAGAGAGAGAGAGAGAGAAGAGAGAGAGAGGAGAGAGAGAGAGAGAGAGAGAGAGAGAGCGAGAAGAGAGAGAGAGAGACGCCAGAGAGAGAGAGAGAGAGAGATGAGAGAGAGAGAGAGAGAAGAGAGAGAGAGAGAGAGAGAGAGAGAGAGAGAGAGAGAGAGAGAGAAGAGAGAGAGAGAAGAGAGAGAGAGAGAGAGAGAGAGAGAGAGGAGAGAGAGAGAGAGAGAGAGAGAGAGAGAGAGAGAGAGAGAGAGAGAGAGAGAGAGAGAGAGAGAGAGAGAGAGAGAGAGAGAGAGAGAGAGAGAGAGAGAGAGAGAGAGAGAGAGTTTATAATTTACAGAATTGACTGAGTTCCAACGTCAAGTTCCCAAACAGTTGAACATTTTCCATCAACTTCTTCCATCAACCTCTTCCTCACAGATCAATGACAGCTCAGAGATTTCCATTCTTATGGAATGGGTGAGGAAGAGGAGGCCCACGTTTTCCGTAGATGAGGCGTTGAGTCTGATTTTACGCCCGATGGGTCGGACGACGACTTTAGCAGCGACAACGACGAGGATGATGTTTCATTTGCCTCAATTCCGGAGGACATTGGCGCGCTCTCCGATTCTGAAGTAAACCAATGCTTACAGGCTTTGCAAGCATCGCAACGGCTTTTCACAGAAGACAGAGAGAAGAGCGACGACGACGAGGACATTCCTACTCCAGCTCAAAAAAGCGCAGGTCTAGTTCCCACCTTGTTTGGAGGAATGTAGACCTTACTCAGCCCGCTGATATCACATGGAAAGACAGGGACCAGTATGTGACAAAGTGGGTGTATAAGGTGGTAACCAGAGCTGGGGCTAGTGATTTTGTGTCTGATATGATATTTTACGTAGGTAAGGGGAGTGTCATTGACAATCGCAATGTTGGCGTCTCCTCTTCGTGTGTTGTGTTCAGCTCTGGACTGAGAATGTCCCCGAAGCATAAGATTATAAGATCTATATATATATATATATTATATATATATATATATATATATTATATATATTATATATAATATATTATATAGCTTGATATATATATATATTATATATAATATATATATATATATATATATATATATATATATTATCTATATATATATATATATTTATATATATATATATATATAATTAATTACTGTCGTAAATTTATTATTCTTAACTCGAATATAATAACTACGTTGGTATTAGGGTTGTATCTGTAAATATTCTACTTGCATAGATACAATTTTAATAATATATATATATATGGAGAAAGAAAATATGATTATAATTTTATATTTTTTATGTCTTTATACCATTTTATACACTGAAATAAACACATTATATATAAAAAATTATTTTTACATATTCCCCCTTTGTTGCCGGATGAGACGATTCCGTCGCACTTTGTATTTTGACCTTCTATATATATTTTTTATAAACCTAGTGTACAAATGTGTTGTACTACCCCTAATAAACATGTTAATGCACAGAAAAAAATTTTAGAACTCGGAAATCATAATTCAGGACTCAAAGGGTTAATGTTATCCTTTTGGAGTAGAATTAAGTATAATATAATTGTATATGTATATATAATATACGATTAATGTTAAGAAGTTGAACAAGTACCCCTGTATCCGAGATAGTGATGCAAAAACGGGACCGCCCCCCGCACCCTGGGGGGGGAAAAAGTTGTGATGTAATCTTTTTGGGCGTTTTTTTGTGTGTTGGGTTGTGTTTTGGGTTTGTACCGATATTGCCCCACGATTTTTTGGGATAGGGCAATTCTGTCCACTTCAATTTTCACATCCCTAAGAATCATCATTTAAGTGTTTTATTTGATAAACTATGATAACCCAGTTTTCACATTTAAACATAGTGGTATTACAATATATTTTAAGAAACTGGGTTCAAAAATGTAATAAAATGCTAAAGTTTGCATTCGTTTTTGTCAAACCACAAAATCGTAAAAAAAATGCTCACCAAACAATGAATTTTCTTAATTCTGTAAAGTTGTTATTCTTTTTTAATCTATATTACACAGAATTAAGGAAATTCTTTATGTATGATGAGCATTTTTTTATGATTGAGATTTGACAAAAACGAATGATATTTGACAAAAACAAAAGCAAACTTGAGAGTTTTAGGCCTATTTTTAAACAATGGTATTTCAATATTATTTTAAGAAATTGGGTTTGAAACACGTAATAAAATGCTGTCTCAAGTTTGCAATATTGAGATCGTTTTTTGTCAAACCTTAAAATTTCGGTAATAAAAAAAATGCTACGACAGGCTTCAAGCGTAAGGTAATTTCCTTAATTCTGTAAGGTGCTATTTCCTTAATTCTGTAAGGTTGCTATTCTTTTTTATTCTATATTACACAATTAAGGAAATTCTGTTTGGTGAGCTTTTTTTTTTACGATTTTGCGCTGTTTGACAAAAACAAACGCAAACGTTTTGACAAAAATGAACGCAAACTCAAGCGTTTTAGGCCTATTAAGTTTCATAAGCACAAATACAAAAATGGCTTAAGGCTCTGGCAACATCATCATCAGAGTATTCCTTTGTATCCTGCCGTATTAATTTTGTGTAAGTGTGAACCATCTTGCTGAAAAATATTGTACAAATTAATTAGGCCTATGTGAAAAAATTTTATCCTTACCTTATCTTTGCTGTAAAAGTGTGAAAATTATTTTAAACTTTATATTTCAGACATCTTTCTGTAAAAAGAGTATTAAAAAATTTAAATTTAATGAATATTTCAATGTGGACCTATTTGCCCCATGCAAATTTTTAAACCTGGACCGAATTGCCCCCATGTTACAATTTTTAAAATAAAACATATTTATCTCTTGCCTGAATGACTCCAACGATTGCATTAAGGTTATGAACTATTTTTAAGTACCATATCTTGATACCAATAATGTAGTACAATTATTTTGACCTGTATGAATCTTAGCAATAAACCTAAAACTTTAAACCCGATTTTTATTAGTACTCAGGAAAAAAAAAAATCAAAAATTATTGACTTAAAAGGTTTCATAAAAAATTAATCCCCAATACATAAAACAATATTATTTTAAATCTTTAAAGATATATTTTACATTGTAATGGCAATTTTGGGCCAATGGACCGAATTGCCCACTTTACAGTATATGATCAAGTTTAAAGGCTAACAATATACTATAAAAATAGTTAAAAATAATATATATAGGCCTATATTAAAAAAAAGTAAAAAAATAAAATAAAGGTTAAAAGTCACATTTACCTAGTCAAAATTTAATCTTACAGTTTACTTTTAAAGGCCAAATTTCAATTTAAATTATTCATAATGGAACTCGTCATAGCCTAATTAAATATGTAATATAAACCAAATTATAAAATAAAAAAATATTTAAGCTAAACATTCAAAACTAATTTTTAACTGAGGAAGCTAATATTTTAAAAATTATATAATTTATAAAAAATATTTAGTTAAATTTAAATTAGGGAACCGAGTCCATAAATTTAAAATAAAAATTTAAAATTTTAAATAAAAATAAAAATTGCTGTAAATAAAATTTTTTACCTTCCCTGAACAGAAAGAAGTTCTAGTGAAATTTTAATAAATGAAACTCCATCAAGATCCTCCCAAACAAGAGATGGTCCTGGCTGCGGTATTCTTCCTCTCATTGATATATTCTTCCTGTTCCACCAATAAAAACTGGCAAGCCCTAATTCCGTTCCTTTAACAACTTTACATTCATTTGAAGATAAAAATAGTACTTTGTGACTCAGCATACAAGTCCATTTACTGACCAGCGTCTTTAATCTCCAGAGATCATTTACGACAGGAGTGTCGATTCGATGTACACCTCCCAAAGAGCTATAATTCAAACAACGTGTCCTCTATAATAAAAGACTTATGAGGCAAATCGTGAGTCTGATCTGAAATATTTATCAAGTTCATACGCTACCTCACAGGAAGCATCAACTTTTAATCATCATTGGGGCTTCCTAATGTTGCCACTATCAAAAAGATTACAACAAGAGAAACATGATATTCAAGGGAAGGAGGAAAAGACTTCTACATAGTTTTTGACCAATAAGGAGTTTAGTATTTCGAGCTAGCACTTCCTTCTACTCAAGATTGCTGTTGCACAAATGTTAGCCGTATACAAAATATTCCAAGATAGAACAGAGAAAACGTTAACAAGATCTCTCTACAATTAGTTGGGCAAGTGTACCACAACTCTCGTTGCTAATGGTCAGATTTTCTTGCGAATTGCTGCTCCCTAAATTTCTCAGCGATGAGTCGTTCCAGAAGTTGAAAATTTGGGAGAGTCCCTTACTGGATTCGATTTCTATTGCTGGTCTTCCCAATTAGAATCAAATAATGTCTCTCTGCTAAGACAGGTAATAATTCAAGACATCACTCTAGCTTGACATTGTACTGCCTTCCGGCTGGTTTGCCAAAGCCATCCCCTTTCTTTATACTTGGTATAGCTCTATTCACTGTGGTTAAGAGATTGATGTAAACTTCTTAATCCTAGAAGATGAAGCAGATTTCGTTACTGAGGTAGGCCTAAGGTTCGATTTTACGACACAGGCCTCCTGACGGCACTTATCATCAACTTATAGTGCTTATTGAATTTTTTACATAGAGTAGGCGTTGTGGTAGGCTCATCTTCAAACTTTCTTCTCCAAAGATGACAAATTATAATAATCTATCTACAAAATATCTTGTGAGAAATATCTGGCTTATATCTTCACTGATTCGCGAATGTATAAAATTTAAATGACCATCTAACGAGATTTCCGTGAGCACTTGGCTCTAATTTGGAGCGCCAAGATATCTGTTTAACAGAACTATAGTACAAACCAACACCTTCAAATTAACAGCGTTTTCGAGTGTAGAGCTACTAATAAATCAATAACCACATTAATCTCATACTCAAGAAATCCCATGAGTCGATTTAAACTTAATTACCACCGTCAATTAAAAGAGATACATATCGAGACCCTTTGAACGTGAGGCAGATAGACCAACTAGAGATTAAAGAGAGAGAATAGAAAGAAATCATATATACTTCATGACTTAACACAGTCCACTCTCACACGCGGCGACTATTGTCCAAGTACGTACATATGGTCTATGGAGTAGTGTATATCTACATCAACTATTTGTTAATTCACCCATCTCGACTACATCGCGCTACTAAGTCCTCCATATACATAGTTAGGGCACAATCTTCCATCATACCGTTTAGTTTGCACTAGCCCTCGACGGGCACAGCCCTATTCAAGAAGGGAACTTCTCTAGGTAATTCACAATTCACGGTCATAGCCCTATGCAAGGAGGGGAACCTTCGTCTAGCGCTATAGTCGAGAGCTAACAACTGCACGGGCTAACTATAGCATCCATTATTCAAGAATAAGGAGGCGTGAAGTTTATCTTGTGAGGTGAATTGACCACTACTCTCACAGAGACTAGACAGACACTGATATCACAATGCGATTAGAGAATTTTAACAATTTACACAATATATGCGCGTAATTCCACATTCAGCTCGCAGCGGATTAGCATCAGAAAGATGGAATATTTCTTCAAAGAGCTGTAATTCACAATCCTCTACCGGGCATATTAGCCCTATTCTAGGGAGAGGGGAATCATTCTGCTATAGTTTAATTCCACAACCTCCGGGCTAGTATAGCCTATATATTAGTGACTAGGGAACGTATCGTCTAGGTAATTTCACACCTCTAACGTAACGTAATAGCCCGTATACGAATGAGAGGGAAACTTCTCTAGTTTAATTCACTACCTCACGGCATAGTACCTAATTTCCAAAGTAAGATGAGGTAGAACTTCTACTAAGTATAATTCTAACACTACTTTACAGATAACGTGACATAGCCCTATTCATAGATAGATGTAGTGGGAACTTCTATCTGTAATTCATACACCTCGACTAGTAGGTAATAGTCAACCATATATCATAGAGTGGTAAACTTATCTAGGTAATATCATCAACACCTCTAACTGGGCATATATTAGCACCTATATTCTAGGTAGGTGAGATACTCATCTAGGTAATTCACACCTCATAACATGTGAGCATATAAGCATATATTCTAAAGGTAGACTATAAAAATAAACTAGCGTGAATATAAAGCACAACGTCATAGTACATATGCCCTACTCCTAAAGAATCTAGCGACGAGGAATCACACTCATCAATCCGGTCAATATTAGCTCTAAAATAAGAGTATAGAATATTATTATTAAATTTCACACCTTCGACGGCCCATATAGTGACCCTATATCTAAGGAGTAGGATAAAATCTATACTTTAGTAAATTACCTCACTCTGGTAGCTATAAGCACCTATTCAAGGAATGAGATATCTTTAATAGTAATTCACCATACATACAACGGGTCATATTAAGTACCTGATATACAAGTGAAAATGAGGTATACTCATTACGATAGAGAGAGAGAGAGAAATTCGAAGAACGCACGACGAGGAGCGAAGAGCACCTATTGCAAGAGAGGAAGAGGGAACTTTATAATTGCATAATAGTATCGCGCACATATATTCAAGAACGTGTAGTCACTAGAACTACATATATAGTCTAAGGATGAGGATAATTCTACTAGTAATATCACACCTCTATATAACGGGCATAGGAGCCCTATTCAAGGAGTAAGTGAATACTTCTCTAAGAATTCTATCACTACTCTAACAGGTACAAGGTCCCTATTCATAAGGTAAGAAACTATCTCTATATATATAGGTAATTAATCCCACGGGCATAGCCCTATATTTATAAAGACGAGGAGAACTTTCATTTAATATTATATATAGGTTATTCACACTACTACACGTGTACATATATAATGATAGCCCAATTCGTAGTATAGTAGGGGATCATTGATCTCTAGGATAATTCACCACCTCATGGCATAGCTATCACTATTCAGTATAGGGAAAGGAACTTCTCTTTATGTTAAATTATTCATACTAAACACATACACGGGCATTTTTAGCCCTATCGAGGATGAGAGAGGCTTTACTATCTAGGTAATTACATCCATCAAAGGCATAGCCACTATTCGAATAGAGGGGAACTTCTCTAGGGTTATAATATTCTACACCTCACGGGAATAGCCTATTCAGAGGAGGCGTAACTTCTATATAGGTAATTATCACACCTTACTGAATTGATAGTGAAAGATTATTTCCTATCTCTAATTATAGAATTTCACACCTCTACGTGACATATAGTATAGTATATACCCAATTCGGGGAGTAGAGGTAGTAAGTACTTATCTCTTATAAATGAGTTAATACATATCACAATGATTCTCATATGGTCAATTAAGTCACCATATTATCGTAGAGAAAGGAACTTCTCTAATAAATTAATAATGATAATGACACAACCAATACACGATGGATGGCATCAAGTAGCGCAATATATTGCGGAGAGATATGTTATGGGTAAAGCTAGATCTCTAGGTAATTATCACAACTCTACTAACGGCAGAGGTATTAAAATACTCCTTTATATATCGAATGAGGTATAATACTCTCTAGGTAAATCATCACTCATCAACGGGCAACTAATCACCTATTCAAGGTAGAGTAGGTGCGACTTCTATCTATAGGTTATTCTAACACCATCTACGGGCTATAGCCTATGCTATATTCAATAGAGGACACTTCTCTATAAATTCATCACCTCACGAGGGTCATAGTCACCTAATATAGGAGAGAATAGTGTTCAAACTATGTACATGATTATCTGCAACCTCACGGGCATTAAGCCCTATATTCTAAGAAGGTGGGAAACTTCTCTTAACGTAATTCACCACCTCACGGGCACACCCTATACTTCAAGAAGGAGGACTTCTCTAGGTCTAATACTACACTCATACGGGCATTAGCCCTAA
>JABUQX010000891.1:27500-35000 GCA_015478945.1 Trachelipus rathkii
AGTGAAATGAAAAATATTCACAAATAACTATTCTAGAGCTATCAAAAAAGGTGCATCTTGCTTTTTCAGTGATGGGAATCGATTGACAATTAAAAAAGTTATTACGGAAATGCTGAAATGCCAAATTCGGGCATTTCTAGAATTCAAAAAATTGGTCATGTATTTCCCGGCGAAACTGTGTGAATCGTATAGGTACATGGAATGTTAGGGGAATAAATGGTGAGGAGAAGAGGAGAGAGGTGATGGATGTATGTAAAAAGGGCAAGTTTGATTTGCTTGCTCTGACTGAAACGAAGATGAAAGGGAATGGTGAGGATGAGTGATGTGGAGTGAAATGTGTACATGCAGGAGTGGAGAGGAATGAGAGAGGGAGAGAAGGAGTTGGAATGTTGATGAGTGAAATGCGGTATAAATCTATGGTGAAGTTTGTGTGTGTGAGTGCTAGAATACTTATGGTTAAATTTAAGTTTGAGAAAGTCAAAGTTTGTGTGATAGTTGCATATGGTCCATCTGAAGATGATGTGGAGGAGAGTGAGATTTTTGGGGATAAACTGAATGGTGTTTTAGATGGAGTGAGTAGGGGTTTCAGTGATTGTACTGGGCGATTTGAATGGTTGGATAGCTAATCGAAAAAAGGATGGAGTAACAGGTGCATTTGGTGTTGTGGGAGAAAATGAGAATGGTAGTAAGATCACTGATTTCTATGTTGAGAGAGGTATGTGTGTAGGTAATACATTTTTCAAGCACAAGGATGTTCATAAATATAAGAGTTGGCGTAAATAGAGATGGTGAGGAAGTGAAGAGTATGATTGATTTTGTGTTGGTGAAGGAGCGAAGATGTTGAAGTATGTGTGCAGGATTGTTAAACCAGTGAGGGGTGAGCATGGGTATTATCAGACATTATGTAGTTTTATGGAGATTGGTTAGGGGGGGGGGGGCATGGATGGAGAAAAAGGAGATAAGGGAAAATGTAGGAAGATTTAATTTTTTTTTTTTTTTTAAGGTTAGGCACGTCAGATTTTAAAATACATTCCAAAATTCTTCTACCTCAATTCATAGCTCTCGTTATTTTTGAAAGCTATGGATTATTCTTTTGAATTGAACTACTTAAGAGTGTACTAATCCATCCTTAGAAAAGTATGTAATACATACACACTATGCCAGTTGTTTCAAAACTGGGGTCCCTGAACCAATAGGGGGAAACTGCAGCAGCTTAGGGGAGCTGCATTCACGCACTTAAACTTTTCAAGCTAATATTATATAAAGAGTAATAGTGGTATAATTTTTAATAATATATTATTTAACAAACATAACACATATTTAGTTCATGGGATTAATAATAAAATTCTTGCTTCTATGTTTATTAAATGAATGAAAATTTACTTAAAAGACATCTTATTAGACTTTATTACAAGCTGCAATATAGGTCAACTTTTTGGCTTTATAAATGAGAAATAAAAAATCATTCTTAGAAATAAAATTATTCAAAGATGTATAATATTTCAAATAATAATTACATGTAAACTCTGTAGTAATAAAAAGAGAATGAAAAAGATATATAGATTACGAATGTATGATATATACAAGGTGTCCATCAAATCTTTACAAATTAATAAATTCATTAAAAAAAGCAAATGAAAAGATAAATTTGTGGTAATTATTACACAATGAGGAGTAGATATTGAAGTTTTTCCCCTCATTTAATACACTTCTATATGTGCTCCATTAGTTGCACGAAGCACATCAAAACATTTCCAGACCAGTGGATTGGAAGGGACGGCCGAATTCCCTGGTCACCTCGTTCCCCAAATATCACTCTCCTGGACATCCTTCAATGGGGGGTTATGTTAAAGATATCATGTATCGAACAGAGATACAGGACATCAACGGTCTGAAGCTAAGGATCACTGATGCCATTACCACTACTGATGAGACTATGCTAGAGCGAACATGGCAGGAAATCGATTACCGTCTTGATGTGCTTCGTGCAACTAATGAGAACCATATAGATGTTTATTAAATGAAAAAAAAAAAAAACTTCAACTTCTACTCCTTATTATGTAATAATAGCTCAGATTTATATTTTCATTAGCTTTCTAGAAATAAAGTTACACCAATATATATATATATATATATATATATATATATATATATATATATATATATATATATATATATATATATAATATATATGTTAGAATTTCATATATATATATGTATAGCCCCAGTTGAGAAAATCGTCGCAATCAAAAAATCCATTCTGTGGCTATACGAGACCTCGATGGACCTTCACTGTGGTATCTCGTAAATGTGGGGTTCATCCCATAGGCAAAGCCCTTACAAACATACCCCTTACAAAACTCCGCCATTCACTCCTGTCATGCACCTTTCATCTCGCCTCTGCCAAACTCACATTCTTCTCCTTCAATTAACTGACTCAATCCACTTTTTCTTCGGTCTTTCAGCCGGTCGGTTCCCAACACACTCACCAATATACATCCGCTTAACGAGTCGACTATCATCCATACTTTCCATATGACCAAATCATCTCAATGTATTCTCGTTTATTTCCTCATTTACGACCTTCTTCATACTACACAACTCCCTAATGCGTTCATTCCTCACCTTAAAAATTCTTCTCACACCTAACAAGCCCCTAACATTGTCCATCTGAACACTTTTTACCTTAGATCTATACTTCTTACTCTAGACCATAGTTTCACTACTATACATTAACAAGGGTAACAACATACCCTCATGCAACACTCAAGCGCACTTAAGACTTACTCCCTTCACATCCACCAAGGATTCAATTGCACCAGCCACCTTCCTACCATTCACAACTTTCCTACTACATTCTGCATCATCCGTTCCCTTTTCATCCAACATATATCCTAAATATTTAAACTCAGTACTTGTTCCAGTTACTCACCATCTAACATGACTTTACACCACCGACTCTGATCACTCACTACCATAGCCTTACTCTTATCTACATTTACTTTCAAATCAATCCATTTAAACACCCTGCCAAACCCCTCAAACTTTCTTCAGATTCACCACAAAAAATCAAATCATCAGCATACAATAAGCAGGGCACCCTCCAAGCTCTTCCATTCTCCATCAGTCTAACAACTTCCCCTGCCACCCCCACCTCTAATTCTTTCAAACCCCATTCATATACAAATTAAATAACCAAGGAGACATAAAACATTCCTGCCTTACTCTGCTATAAATATTAATCCAACCACTTTCGATTCCATTTATTCTTAAACACGCTTCACTATCGTCATACATACTTTTGATTCCATTCAGAAGCCCACCACCAACACTATATATCTCTAACACCTGCCGCAAATTTTCCCATTAATCCTGTCATACTCCTGTTGCAAATCCATAAAACATAAATACAATTTATTCTTCTCTCTCATTTTTTCAATCATATGTTTCAATGTAAAAATTTGATCCATACATCCTCTACCACTTCTAAGTGCACCCTGTTCTTCACCAATCAGTCCTTCAGTCACTCGATGTACTGTTTCAACCAAAATACCACCATATATCTTCCCTACAACACTCAATAAACTAATTCCCCTATAGTTCACCTTACCCTTACACAAGGGGACTAACTGCTCTTCCTCAATCTAAGGGAACTATACCTCCATAACTCCTGTTACACAACTTCCAAATCCATTCAATCACCATCTCTCCTCCATTCTTGATTATTTCACCAGTAATTCCATCTATACCTGCAGATTTACCATTCTTCAAACTATAGGCTCACCTTACCCATTACCTCATCCCCAAAACACATTTCTTCTTGCACCATCAAACCTACATATATTCACTATCACCTCTTCATTACTGCCAATGTTATGCATATTTTCGAAATGTTCCCTCCACACTCTTCTCACATGCATTTCATCAGTTACGAAAGAACCATCCCTATTCATTATTCTAAGCAGTTTCCCCGTACTCTCATTCTTAACCTTTCGCGCTTCCTTCCAGAAAAGCTTCCTATTCCCTTGTAAGTCCCCATTCATCCTTCTTCCAAACTGTTCATTTACCTCATTTTTTCTCCTATGTATGGAACTTTTAGTTTCCTTTTTTCCTCCGTATATAATTCCAAGTGTCTTTCTTTTGAGACCTCATCATCTGCTTTTAACACATTCAACCATGCCTCTTTTTTACTTTTAACCCCTTGCATCACCTCTTCATTCCACCATTCACCGTTGTTTCTTACTTCCTACTTTAGCACATTCACATACTTCTCTTGCACTACTAACAAAAGCTTCCTTCATTTGTGCCCAAATTTGTTCAGTTTCATCTTGTTCACATTCAACTGATTTATATGCAAGCGCTCTTAAATAATTTTCCTTATTACCTTGTTCACTTAACTTCTCACTCTTAATTCTTCCAAGGTTACGGTGGATTAGCTTCCTACCTTTCGGGGTGTAATATTTCTGATGTTATTCGGAAGGGAAGAGCGAGTTATTATCAATGCAGCCGAGCTTCCAGAGCACTGCAGATCCTCGGAGAACTTTCCCTTTCCTGGTCGTCTGCTTCAGTGTTCCTTTGACACTCCACTAGCTGCTTCCACTGTGAATCACAACCAACAAAAGCTCACAACTGGGACCTGAATAACACAAAAATTAATAGATTATGAAGGTTCCCCCCTTCTTTGAGAGCTTTAGTGTTACTTTTATTCTTATTTGTTTTTATTCTTTTTGTCTTTTTTTTAACATTTAATGATGATATTTAGTAGAAAAAATGGTGAAATAGTGAAAAATAGTGAACTGTGTGTAAGAATAAATGGAGTTTAAGTGATTGGTTATATTTAAAAAGCAGAAGTGAGCAGGACATGTGTTATGTTCTCCTTTGGTTATTCAATGTATATGGATGAGGGTTCATGAAAGATTTAGAGATGGGGGTGGCAGGAAATGGTGTTAGAATGCATGGAGAGTGGAGGGTGCCCACCTATTATATGCTGCGATTGATTTGGTTTTGTGTGGCGAATCTGAAGAGGATTTGGGAGGATTGGTAGAGGGATTTTGCAGGGTGTGTGTAAAAGAGGAGGGGTTTGAAAGTAAACGTAGGTAAAGAGTAAAGTTACAGCTGTTAGTAAGGACAATCCTCGGTGTGAAGTTATGTTGGATGGTGAACATCTGGAACAAGTATCTGAGTTTGAATATTTAGGATATATATTGGACGAAAAGGGAAAGGATGATGCAGAGTGTAGTAAACAAAATCTTACAACTGAAACCTGAATAACACAAAATTTAAGTGTGTTACTTTTATTCTTATTTATTTTTATTCTCTTTGTTTTTATTTTTACATTTAATGAGGATATCTAGTAAAATAAAATTTACTTGCTAATGGAATTCTATTAGATTTTGTCATTTTTTAAGAAGTTACTTAAATTATAATCCAATTTTAAGTTATTAAGCAATCTCTTTAAGTTTAAAAAAAAAAAAAAAAAGTTTATCTACTTAATACAAAACACTTTTTTGTTCCTACCCTATTTTTTGGGCCCTTCTTTTTCTCACTGTGCCTTCTTCTTGTTTGTTTTCATTTTTGTTCTTTTATGGTTTTCTTTTCATCTAGGCTTTTGTTATTCTTTTTATCATTTCTTTCTTGTATTTACCTTGCTACTTTGTGGGTTTATTTAATCAGCTGCAGAAGGGAGAGAGAGGAAAATGAGAATATTATATATATATATATATATATATATATATATATATATATATATATATATATATATATATATATATATATATATATTATATTAATATATATATATATATATATATACCGGTATATATATGTATATATATATATTATATTTTATATATATAAATATATATCATAGATGTAAATATATAATATATATATATATATAATATATATATATATATAGTATATATAATATAACTTTCTAAGAAAGTAAAAAATGTAAAGATTCAAAAAAAGCTAAAGCAAGAATATTTTATAAATTAACAGTTAAAGAAAAATTAAAACATTAACAGTAATGTTTCTCTGATGGCCACAAATAATAGGAGAATCAATAAAAATATATTTTAGAATAAGTATTTTTGAACAATTATGGCATGCATCTGATTGGAGTTTCCTCAAAAGGTAAATCACGGCACAAAAAAAAAGAATTTGTTCTCATTTACCATGTTCATAAATACACACATACTAGACCAATGTTGAATTATCTGAGGCAAAACATAACGTAAAACATATATGATGATTTGAAAAGTTTTACGATAAGTTGTAATTCTTTACTAATGATATATTTAGTATTTGAATACTTTAAAGTAGAAAGTAAACTTAACAGAAAAACCATAACCTTCAGCAGCATCTACTACATCATGCATTTTAATATCCCCATGTCCTGGAACCCATATGAGATTAATGTTTGACATTCAATTCAGTAATTAATACACTAATTCTGTAACTCAAATTAGGAGTAAAAATAGCAACCTTGATGATGGTTTGCTTTAAATGTATATAGTAGGGATGTGCCAAAGTATTGGTATTGGCCATTTTTCCGGGTATTGGTATTGGCATTTAGCACAGGTATTGGTGTTGGTCAATGTGTCAATACTGTTCAGTCCTTATAATGTGTAAAAAAAAAGGGCAAAGTAACAAAATGTTAATGCTGTTGAAACTTCCGTTCGAGAATTTTCTTGAGTCCTTTCTTTAAGATGGAGAATATTCTCGAAGATGGGCAACTATTATAAAAGAAGCCGCATCACGCCTATTCAGGATCTTTCCTGATAGGCAAGCGCGAATGATCAGTTAGAGAATTATTATTGTATAAAATATAAATCTTATTGTGTGAGAATTATTATCTTTTAGATGATTTTGGTGAAAAAAACGTTTGTTGCTGATTACGAATATGATACTCAAGTTTATGATTAAGTTACTAGTACTTTTCTAGTCATAGTGTGGATGTAACTTTTTTCCTGTTTAAAAGTAAAGTTTTTCTTTATAAAAGGAGCTTTGTTCATTTTATTAAGTATGAATTGGAAATATATTTTTATTATGAGTAATTGAATAAATGGTTATCTAAAAATTTGTTTATCTCTTCCTCCAAAGTAAACATTTATATTTCTTTAAGTTTCTAAAATATAAATAATAAATAGGTGGTCTTTTTCATACATAAAAAATTTACAATATGACAAATTAATAGGAAGTATTGGTATTGGTAATAGCATCAATGAGAGTATTGGTATTGGCCAACAATTCAGTTCTGGCACATCACTAGTATATAGTACAAAAGCACTTTTTGATAGTTTTTTCATAAATACAATACTATAAGATGGTAGTTTTACTAGAAATGAAAATTCATTATAATTCAAGCACCACCCATGAATCCATATCCTTTTTTTTAACATTTATAATTCTGGCATTACAGTTAAGAGTTTGAAAGAGATGAATTTTCCTTTAAAACTTGTTGAAATATTGTAGGTACTATTTTATAGGTAGAATACG
>JABUQX010000892.1:0-32500 GCA_015478945.1 Trachelipus rathkii
TACAACTAATTTGATATAAATCAATTACAAAATAAATAATAAATTAATTCATTCGCTCATCTACAAATTAACTTATAATTGGAAATTTAATTTTCTATTAATATTATTGCTAATTTTATTAGTATTCTCACCAAGACAATGACAACAATTAATTCAATTATTTTTAGATGGGAAATTCAGGAAAATTGGAATTTAGAATGTGTTTTTTACCCTTCTTGTGTAAGCTGCGATTTAATGAATTATACTATTTATTAAAATTTTAACCTTCCTTGTTGCAAGATTATTGTATTTATATGCATTGGAACCAGATTCCAGCTACTTTTAAACTGATTCCACAGCCCAGATAATGCGAGATATTTTTAATTTTGTAATCAAGAATATATTCAAGTAAGTGTTAGCTTGAGTTTTGTAAAAATGGCAAAATGCAACTGATATCTATTTGTGCTTATCTAAATTATAACTGTAGTTCAGATAAGATCTTTCTTCATGCTCAATGGCAAATTTGAAAAAATCTGTTGATTGAAACTCAACTAAGATTTTAAGGTTTCCATTTGAAAATCGACTGTGCAATCTCCAAAACTGTAGAAAATTCCTCCCGAGTTCTCAACTGAACACAAAACAGTGGAGGAAACAGAAATCGGGTCCAAAATAACAATCAACTCCAAATTTAGAAAAACTTTCAAACTTCCAAGAACAGGACAAAAAATATCTTTAAACTTCAACAAAATGAAAAAATAAACTTTCAGATTCCAAGTTTTTAAAAGAAACTTCTTTGACCACGAATCCTTAAAACCCCAAAATCAGAATTAGGAAAACTGTGAATATACATTTGTACAAGTGTATTTCTTGCATTTCCAGGATCTGAATGAGTTTTTCTTAACTCATAATGATCACCACATTATTTTCTTATATTTTCCAAATAGGTTCCTTTGTTGGAAGTTTCGCCAAATCTACAAATAATATATTTCTACTACCAAGAAAACTAAACAACGTAGCTTTCTATCAAGATATTAATCAGATATGCTCTTACTGAAAATTAGGAACGCCATTTTAATGAAATACAACGAAAATTTTATCCAATATAAAAAATAAATTTTATCAACCAGTGAACCAATAAAAATTAATGGTTCCAATTCTGACAACCTTACAACCTCAGGGATGGAAAAACTTAGTAATTTACTCTATAGTAACTGATTCTAGTCTGGTAACCTATTGTCCTATGGTTAGGAAAGCCCACTTGAAAGTCCCCCAAAAGTTTTACTGTAAAACAAAGGAGTTCAGAGCCGGAGCTACATTTTTAAAGTGGAGCTGGAAAATTTTGAAGACTAAGCCGGAGTCGGAGCCGGCAAATGCCAAAAAATTTACTGGCTCTGCCACGCAACCTTGTAATATTCTTTACATTACCTAGTCCTGAGTAGCCCAGAATTTCTATTGGATTTCTTTCTAATCATGAGATTCAGGAATCCAAAATCTCTTTATTAGATTACTTTTTAATTATGAGATTCAGAAGTCCTGAATCTCTCTATTAGATTCCTTTCTAATCATGAGATTTAGCAGTCCAGAATCTCTTTATTAGATTCCTTTCTAATCATGAGATTCAGGAGTCCAGAATCTCTTTATTAGATTCTTTTCTAATCATGAGATTCAAGAGTCCAGAATCTCTTTATTAGATTCCTTTCTAATCATGAGATACTCAGAATCTCATTATTAGATTCCTTTCTAATCATTAGATTCAGGAGTCCAAAATCTCTTTATTAGATTCCTTTCTAATCATGAGATTCAGGAGTCCAGAATCTCTTTATTAGATTCCTTTCTAATCATTAGATTCAGGAGTCCATAATCTCTTTATTAGATTCCTTTCTAATCATGAGATTCAGGAGTCCAGAACTCTTTATTAGATTCCTTTCTAATCATGAGATTCAATAATCCAGAATTTCTCTATAATATTCCTTTCTAATCATGAGATTCAGGAATCCAGAACCTCTTTATTAGGTTCTTTTCTAATCATGAAATATTCAGGAGTCCCAGAATCTCTTTATTAGATTCCTTTCTATTCATCATGAGATTCAATAATCCAGAATCTCACTATTATATTCCTTTTTCTAATCATGAGATTGTTGCTGTTTCATATTTTACAAACAAAATAAAAAAAAAAAAAAAAAAATAAAATATATATAATATATATATATATATATATAATAGTATATTATATATATATAATATATAATATATATATATAATAATATATAATATATATATATATATATATATATCTATATATATATATAAATATATAATAATATATATATTTATATTATATTATAATATATATATTTATATGAGTTAATTATTATAGTAGTATAAATTTATTATAGTTTATGAATATTAGTTATTTATTTTAAATATCATAATATTTATATTAACTTTCAATTATATATGTATATTAGTTTTTTTTAATATTGTATAGTTGTAGAAGTTATTTAATATATATATAGATATATTTAATTTTTATTTAATATTTAGTAAATTCAGTGTTAATTTAGATTTATACTTATTATTATATATTTATATACGTAGCTATAAATTTAAATATAATAATGAGATGATTTTTATGCATAATTATATTAATTATAAGTAAAATAATATGATTGAGTATAAAAAGTCTTATATATGCTGGAGGATTAGTAGGTGTGGTTTTATATTAGGGAATATAATGAACTATAATGATAGTAGATTAGTATAGTATATATATATATGGTGTAGTTAGTAAATATATTATATATTATATATATATATATGATAATTATATATATATACATAATAATATATATGTATATAGTATAATAATTATATATTAATTATAATATAATACATTATATATATATATAATAATATAGTTAATATAATAATTAAATATATATATATATATATAATAATATTATATAATATATAATAAAATTAAATATATTAATTAATAATATATAATGTATGTATAAGAGAAATAAAATAATCTTATATAATATATATAATATATATAGATTATATATATATATTATATAAATATATATATATATATATAGATATATAATATAAATAAATAATGATATATATAATATAATAAATATTTATATGATAATAATATAGATATATATATTATATATATATAATATATATTATTATAAAATAATATATATATATATATTAGATATAAAAAATACTTATTAAAATCCTAATCCATTATTTTTCAATAAAATTAATTAAACTAAATGAGTTAAAATAACAATTGGGACTGCCAAAATGAATTACTTTTGATTTTTTCCTGTATAAACAATTGATCTTAAATAGAGATTTATTCTAAGTGGGGAGGGAAGAGAAATATGTAATATTAGCATAGAATTCAAAGAGATATTATGCCAAAATTTAGCAAGAAAGAGTATAGTATTTTGAAGTAGGTTAGTAAAATGACCTAAGTAAAAGTCTTTTGAAATTGGTGTGACGGTATAACGGATAAGCTGGATGCAAAATAAATTGCGCAGATAAACACAGGGTATAACGTCTTCTTAAAATAAGGACTATTTTTTAATCTGATGTTCATTCTGTATCTCAAGTTCAGAACATTAGTCCCCTGATTTTCGTAGATACCCGATTGGATAATCAGCAAGTGATAGAAATGGATTAATTATTCTTAAGATGTGTATCTCTTCTTTAGAGTCTGATATTTTTTAAAGATAATATCACTTATCTTTTATGAAGGAAGGTTGGCTATTTAAATTCTTAATTTTATGGGAGAAATGAGTTTCTATTAAGTCCTCTATTCCTAAAGATTCGAGTAACAAGCCTACACCTATGATAAATTCATAGCGGGTATTTTGGATTGAACTCATGGGGTGATGTGCACTTACTTATGGTTTCACATTTCCTGTCCGAGTATGCACGTGCTATTCTAATCAATAAGTAGATGTGAGTTTGCAATGCAGAGTCAACGTAACAGAACACCTCTACCTTCTTATTCGCTGTCTATAGACATTAAGATAAATACGATGGGGACTTCTATTACTGTCGTCTGAGTGTCTCTTTACTGATACTATTAACTAATGATATAGTTATAAAAGTACTTAATATGTAAAAAGAGAGATTCCTTTTAAATGAAATACTATACACAACAGACAGATTAACAAATTGGGTGATTTAAATATTTGATAATTATACAGAAAATGAAAGCTAAAGCTTATCGAACGGCTGAATATTGGAATTCATATATTAACATACAAAAAAGCTTAAATAAGTAAGATGTAGATAGGTCACTTTAAATAGTAAGGCTTTCTGGGTTCCATAAATTCGATATATAAGGTATTAATTAAGAAAACCCTAAATTTATAGTATGTAGAGCTCTTAACCCACTCGTCGATAATCAGAAATTTTAGGATATATTTGACTATGACAAAGTTAATTAATTAAGAGTGTATTTCATTATGTTTTTTAGTGTACCATTATTATATTAATTTTTAATTGATTAAATGTATTAAAAGCCTTTACATTCTAAACTACTCAATATTTATTAATATCGATTTAAAGTTCACCTAATAGCTTTAGTAATAGAAGTAAAGAATTTATTCGGTTAATATTTGGTTAATAATTTTATTTTGGATTTTTAAATTAGTTGTTTTTACGAAAATGTATACAGATAATTAAATCTTAGGAATTATATTTTTACAGATTTTTAATGGGAGTTTATGTGAATGGGGACTCATGGCAAAGAATAGAGATCTAATGAAAGTGAGATCTCAGAAGTTACTAAGGGTCAATCAATATGAATAAGCATACTTGAGTAGTGAAAACAAGTTAAGAAATTCATGTTAATGATCTCTTGTGATGCTTAAATTTCAATGCAAAAGGATTGTATTTATAATGATAGACTAGTATAATACGCATCAAAGTTACACATTAATGTATTTAAATGTTAATTGAATTTGGCAGGGACTGGATGAATGTAGAATCGTAAAAGCATAGATGCTAATAAAGTCATATGCTTAGACAAGCGGATTCGAAATAATACAGCAAAGAGAATTATTTAATGTTTGCTGCAGTGTCTAACTTGATTGAATGCTAATTTATAAAGTAGCTTATAAAAGGGCTGATATGCTTAAATAAGCAATATCAAATTTATACAATTACTAGTTTAATAAAATGGCTCTGATGGGTGGCGGAGCTTTAAATAATAATAACAAATTCAATTTAAAAATGGGCAAACTTGGCTCGAATGGCATTCGAAGGAGTATCAAATTATGGTGTCAAAGATGTTCGAGTGCAGCTATAATTGTAATGCTCAAAGGAAACTCTCAACCACATACACATGCTATTATTCAGTTCCAAAGATATAAAGTTATTTTAAAATGACTCTATGTGACGTTCTATGAGTGTTTTAGTATGAGAAAAGGCAAAAAAAAATACATATGGTACCTTTAATAATAGAATAACGTAGAAAGGCTTGTTAGATGTGCTTAGAGTGATAGGTATTGTGAGAGTTAATCGGCCAATAGAGAAATTGAGCTGTTTAAAAGGCTACGGATGCTCAGGCATGCAAACAAATTTAATAGCGTAGGTAAAGATGGCAGAAGTGTAACTAGATGGTTAATGATAACTGAGAGGACGAATAGCCAATGATTAACGACACATGCCAAAGATGTCAAACAGTAGCAAAAAAACCTACAATTATGTTAAATGTTAGCTGGTAGTGCATCCATAAGAGATGAAGAGGGAATAATAAAGAGAAGGAGCTGTTGAAGAGATGCTGATTACAATATTAGGGCTGCGAGCACGCAAATCATAAAATTAAATTTCAGGAGTGTTTGAGTTTAGGTGTAGAGCTAGTGAATTGAATGTGTATAAGAGCGATGGATTTTAGAAGAGACACACTCATACATGTGAGATATTGTGCAGAAAGAGCGTTTATAAGTTTGGCGGCCCGATTTTAAGACTGAGTGTAATGGTACGAACCATTATATTCAACGGTGCAGATTAGAAAGACACAGCGATGCATTAATTAGAGTGTACTTACTAAATTTATAAACTATTTAAATTTAATTTGCCTTAATACTGATCCAGATATATTGGAATAGTACGGGATACTATAATAGATATAATGCTCGTAATAGAGAGAAGTCAATGATTGGTCTACATGCTAATGATCTAAATATTATATAGAGGTTTCCGAAGTGGTTGTATCTGATTAGTGTATGTATGTTATCACAAAATCTATGATTTTATCTTCATGACCAGAGTGCTCAGTACATGCAACAGTCACATGCCGATATATATTTAACTGTATCAACAATATTGCTCGTCGTACTCTCCTTCCGGACATTTTACCTACTAACATACTTAATTATACGCTTTTCATTTGTCCCCGCCACACGATCTAATCGATACACGACATTCTTCAAGGAGGAGTTGAATAGTAGAATCATTTGTCCACCAACGATGATAAAAGGGATGTGAACATATTCAGTAATTTGTTAAGAAAAAAGAAAGTAACAATGAAATTAGAAATGAGAAAAGGAGATAGATACAAAAATATAATTAATATATAATATAATAATAAATTAATTAATTAATAATATAATAAATAATAATATATATATAATATAATAATAATAATTAATATATAATATATATCTATATAATAATAAATATATAATAATAATTAATATAATATAATATAATAAATAAAAATAATATAATTAATTAAGATTATAATATATAATATAAATATAATTATAAAAGTATAATTTAATATATTAATAATAAATAATATTATAATAATAATTATAAATATATATTAAATTATTAATTTATATCACTATTTGAAAAATATTTTATTTTTATTATTATTAGTACTATTTGAGCAAATATTATATTTATATTTATTTTTTAATTATTTTTTATATTTATAGTTTTTTTTTATTATGACTGAATTATTTTAATTATTATTTTTATTTATACTTGCATTTTTCCTTACTACTTATACATTTTTTATTTTATTATATTATTAATTATATTATTATTTTTATTTATTTATTTTTTTAATCCTTATATTACATTATTCAAATATTAATATTTTGTATCATATTTTATATTAAATAATTATAATTATAATAATCTATACTGTAAATATAATAAAAATAGATATTATAGATAATATATAAAATAATGAATATATTAATAATATAATTAATATAATCAGTGGCGATCTAGTAACTATGTCTGCCTCCTCTTTCTCTCTCTCTCTCTCCCTTTCTCTCTCTCCTATATAATTATATATATAATAAGATAATATTATTATATATATATATAAATTATTAATTAATATATTATATATATATTAGTCATATAATATATTTATATATATATATATATATATATTACCTGAGTACAAAATTTCTAATATAAATTTCAGGTAAATGTTTTTATGTGAGTCACACGTAATTATATTAATATTTCAAAATGAATTTATAATATTTTTTTGATACTTTTATAAAATTTATATTTTATTTATTATACCTTTTTATCATAATTTTATTATTGGCATCGTATTGAAACCTTTTTATTATAAAGTATTATAAAAAATAATATTAAAATTTAAGATACCATTGACTTTTCTGTTGGGAAAAGATTAGTATATTTAATGCACTGGTAAAGATTACTTATAACTTTTTTCGTAAATTTGTATCTTTATTATTATGTAAATTTCTTTGCACATTTTGTTTAAACACACACAGAAAATGAATTCTTGGTAGACAAGATTGCGTTTGAAATTCCTCAAGTCAACGAGTTGAGAGCTCCGATCGCAACCTGTAATAATTAATAATATAATAATAATAATATCATATATAATATAATAATAATATCTATAATAATAATATAATCAATATTAATAATATAATAATAAATATAATATATAATAATATTAATAAATAATAATTAATTTAATTAATTATATCATCCATAATGATATAAATTAAATGATAATATCATTATAAGTAATTCTGTTTTTATTCATATTTTATTCATTTTATATTTTTATTTGCCCCTATTCAATTTATAATAATGATATTGAAAACATTTTTCTATAAAATTTAACCCTAATTTTTAAATATTGATTGCAAAGTGAAGTTTTTTGAAAATTGTATATCAATATAAGAATTTAAAGATGGATATTTTATTGATATATTTTTATACCAATATTCATTTGAAAAACGAGAGTTTAATCAGGGTGTGCCAGGCACGACGGTGACAGTTGTGACACCTAGTGGCTGTGTTTAGTTCCCTTCGTTATGTACAATTTATCTGGTTAATTAAGAATTTTAAACAATAACATTATTATTCTTAATTTGTATTCTTAATTCGGATACAAATTTTAATAAAAGTTATGGAATAAAGTTTGTGATTCTTTCAAATATGTTCCACCATATTTTAATTTCTTTTTTTATTATTTGTACTTTTTACTTTTATTAAATAACAGAATAATGTTATATTTATTAAGAATAGGAAATTAACTTATAATAATTAAACACTTAATCTGAATACTATTTTAAGCAAAACAATAGGATTAAACATTGATGCTGGGATCAATTGAGCGTTGATTCTCTCTTGGGTGGCGTAGTCTTCTGAAATATATTTAAAATGTAATAATAAGGTTTTAAAAAATTTAAAAACGAAACCAATGTATATCCCATCTAGTTTAAAAATATTTTATCAGGAAATTGAGTTCTTTGGTAATAAGGCCTCATACGCCCTGAGAGATTGGGTGGCCGTGTGCCCACGAGTGTAAACGCATTTAATAACTAAGAGTTAGTTTGTACTTTTGCAACACCGATGTACAAATTGAGAGAATATCTTGTATCAAAGACCATTTATAAATTATATTTGTGAATTAAAATTTTGAATTGTTAAAATTGAAATTTGTTATATAGATATATATATATATTATATTATAATATTAATATTTATATATATAATATTATATATATTGTATATATACATAATTTATATATATATATTCTATATATTATTATATATATAGTTACTAATATGTAAGCATATAGACAAATTTTTATATTATATATATATAATATCCAGACCTAGACATATAACTATAGTGTGTATATAAATATAATTAATATATTATATATATATAGATATATCTTATATATATATATATATATTATAGATATATATTATATATATTCCTATATATCTATACGATATATATAAGTATTATTTATATATATCAGTTACCTATTTATATATATATATATTTATAATATATAAACGATTTTGGATGAGAAGGTAAAGAGGAATGGGGAAAAAAATAATATTAATATGTTAGAAGGAGACACAGAGTGATGTAAACATATAGGAGATTACATCTAAAAACATGCCAATAAAGGTATGTGAGAGATTATTTGGAGAGGGATTGAGAAGGTGTGGAGATGAATTAAATAGGGAAAAAATGGTTTAACGGGAGAGATTATATTGATATTTAGTTTAGATGGATGTTGAGAAAACCATTGGAGTGGGAACAGAATTTATGCACGGCTTGAGAGGGTGTGCTGATACCGAAGAGGGAAAAAAAGAGGAGATATGATTAATAAAAATAGGAGAATTTAAAGGTTTTTTTTCGTAAATGTTTCGTTGTAACTTTAACCCGGGTTCTAATATTACAATCTCTGATGATTAAATATATTTTATCGATTTGTTCTTTTTAAATGTGCCATATCAGTTTTGACGTTCACAAGTGTGCGTCTGTCCTTATTTATTTTTTTTACACTTAGAAATTTTAAAAAAAATAATAATACCGACTAATTTTTATAAAAAATTTTATTTATTATTATCTTTAGTGAAGTTTGGTGAGAGAGATGAAATAATATGTTTTATCATTCTCATAAAATTGTTTTAAAATGTTTAAAAAAAGGGAAAAAAAATGAAATATACATTGAAAAACAAGAAGAGAAAAAAAAGAGAAAAGAAGAATGTGAAGAAGAAAAAATGAGTATAAAATATATTTTTATAAGAAGATTTGAATAAAAAAGAAATTCAACTGACAAAGATATAGGGATCTGTTTGGAAACATTACTAATCTGATTATATCTTCATGTTGATGCGAAAAACGAATCTGAAGAGACATAGAGTTGTATAAACACTAAACTTCTAAATCAAATCTTAACTAAATATTCAAATATTATTTACTTCTAAATAAAATTTTTGGTTTTATTTATTTAGAAAATTTTAAGTTCATAAAAATCCTTATATACTTCCTGGCATGGGGGTAGAAGGATGGGATCTTATAGTTGGAATCACTTCTCTTTAATTGAATATTTAATTGTTTCTTTGGGTACTTTTTATGTTGGATATATATATTTAATATATTTATTAAATAATTTTATATTATTATTATATTATATAATAATTATATTATTAAATTAACTATATTTATTATATAATATTATTATAAAATTATATAATAATATATTTAAGAGAGTTAGTAAAATACACATGCTAATAAGCATACAAATATAGAAACATTTAAATGTGTTCGTCCCATAGCGCAGATAACAGACCTGATGTGAGAGATTGTCTGAATGAGGTAAAATATATGATTAATAGACACTTCGAATAAGATATGCACACGCTAATAAACAATTGAGTTTATGAGATGTTTTCAGAGGTGAATAGCATAATGTGTGATATTCTTCGTCTAGTTCAATACAAGATGGGAAGAATCGACTTAAGACATGACGTGTGAACTCTTACCATTCAAGTCGAAAAACTTTGTTAAATGTGCAGAGTGTAACTATGAATGTAATAAAAAAAGAAACTTAAAATTACATTTGCTTAAGCATGGAGATCAAAATTAAGGTTGCACCGATTAATAGACAAACAATCGATTAATCTGCCGATTAATAAGTGTAAATTTACCATTCCTACAACAATCCCAAATTTTAATTCGTTATTTAAAATGTATTAACAAGGTTAAACTTCGTTTCTTTTTTTTGTTTTTTTTTTTTTTTTTGTTTTTTTTTTTCAAAATGTTGCTTGAACCAAAATTTTTGTGCATGTCTTGTTTTGTATCTGAACCTCGCGAACAGGATATAATTTCAAAATTTTTGTGCAGGTCTTGTTTTGTAATGGTATTTATATAAAAAAAATAAGGTTTCTGTAACAGTTTATTTAAAATATTAAAAAATAAAGTAGTTTTTGTTAATTTTCAGACCTAAACTTCAAAAATCGTATTGTTGGTAACGTTGTACTGAAATGGGTCTTGAAACCGAACTTTGAAAAATCAAATTATAGTGCAAACACATTATAATTTCGCCATTTAATAGGCATAGCCGCATTTCTCCACAGTTCATTAAATGTACCTCCAGTTGATAAAACTCGTTCACTCTCAACGAAAGAAGCTTGGAGCACTCCAATATTTTTCAAAGCCATGCTTAGCATATGTTTGAACCTCTTGTTGAATTTTCTCTCCATGAGTCACTGTCTCTTGCGGCATTTGTGTAAATTTCAATTATTTCAAACATAAATTTTTGATTTTATTACTTTTTCCTTCTCCTTTCCTTTTTTTCTTTTTCCTCGATTACACTTGTTGCTCTTATCCCTTTTCTCTTACCAACATGCTTCTCCTTCCCAACCCCCTCTCTCCACTTCTTGTTTCTCCTTATTTCCCCCATCCTCTCTCTTCCTGTTTTTCATCTTCTTCCTTACCCATTTTCCCCCTTTTCCTTCTTTTCATTTCCCCCATTTCATTCCTTATGTCTTACATTCACACCCTACTCCCATGTCTAGTATATTTATATATAATATTATATTATTTTATAATTATATTATTATATTATATATATATATATATAATATATATATCATTACATTTATGATAATCCATGTCTTCATCCTGTTACACTTTAATTTACTATATATATATATCTTAATTATATTTATATATATATATATATATTATTACTTATATATTATTATTATATTTATTATATAAACAAATGCAATTTTAACAATCAAAATAAAGATGCACAATATTAGTAAGTGAAGAAGTTCCAATACTCCAAGTACCTATTTAGGAGACTTTGAAGAGTCTTATCATAGATCTATGGTTAGTAAGAGTTACGAATTTTATTATTATTCTTTATTTCTTATACAATTAGTATAATTACGAGGTCTAATCGATTAAATATTCGGAAGTAAATAAGGTCCAATTTTATTTTTTCATTTTAAATTTTAAACCGATTCAATTGTTGTTATTATTTCGAATTAACCATATCGATTAAATATATTCTGATTAATGAATTTAAGGTATCGCCTACGGTTTGCTTAAAATAGTATAGAGGTTAATTATTTATAAGTTTATCCTTTTTCGTATATAAAAATTAGATTCTTGTATATTATAACTAAAATAACCAAATTGAAACATAAAATTACATAATCTAAAATTAAAAACGAAACAACTTTATTGGCATTACTTTGTATTATCTAAATTTGTATCCGATTAAAATCAAATTATACGTAATAATTTTATTGAAATTAGTATTCGAAAGACATAAGAAACGAACTACGCCGCGCCGCGGCCGGGCCGAAGTTAAAACTCTCTTTTCAAATGATATTGGTTTAAAATAAATCTTAAATATACTAAATTAACTATAATTTAGTAAATACAATTTTCAAACTCATTTTCACTTTCAAATAAAAGATTTAAAGATATTTTTAAATTTTTAAATTTGAAATTCCTAAAGGAAATTTTTTGGAAATTGAGCCGAAATAAAATAAAAAGAATTTCAATATTACCAAAACATGCCAATATTTATTATTATATTATTATTTTATTATTTAATATTATATTTTATTATTATTATTATTATATTATATTATTATATTATTTTTATTATTATATTTATTTTAATTTTATTATATTATTATTATTATTATATTATTAATTTTATTATTTATATTATTTATTATTATTATAGTTTATTATTATTATTATTATCAGAGGATCTGCATCGTGCTACTCGGCGAGCACAGTTACATTATAGAACGTTTAATTTGCAAATTTCACAATGTTCGAATAATATTTTCATATTTTTGATAATGTAATACAAAATGAATGATTAATAATAAATATTAAAGTTATGCAAGAGAATTCAGTAGTTAATAGATAATTATGCTTTTAACATTAATGAAGCTAATATAGCATAACCTAAAGCGAATAAAATGAATTTGGAAAATTTTTTTTATAATACGGTAGTAACTTATTGGTTATCAACGAACTAATTAATCTACTTAATTGCCAGAGAATGTATTTTCACAAATATTGAAATATTAAAAATTATTAAACAATAGAAGATAAATTAATTGAAAATGATTATATAAAATTAAGCTATGATAATATCGAAAATTCATCGAAATATTTTAATAGGAACTCAAGTTAATATATATATATTATATATATAATATATTATATATATATATATATATTTAATATATATTATATATAATTATTATAATATATATATATATATATATATTATAATATTAATTATATAAGAGAGAGAGTAAGGTATCGGAGATGAGAGAGAGAGAGAGGAGCCGGGCAGTAAAAGTTGTAGTACACTGATTATTATTATTTTATTATTATTTTATTATTATTATTATTATTTATTATTATTTCTTATTATTATTACAATGTTTTATTTATTATTATTATTATATTATTATTTTTTATTTTATTTAAAATAATATATTTGTATAATAATAAAATAATAATAATAAAATTAATAATATAATAATAATGATAATATAATAATTATAATATTAAGAATATAATAACATATTTTTTATATAATTTTAATTATAAACTGTATTTATATACTGTAAATAATAAATAATATAATAGATGTTTATCATAATAAATAATAATAATATATATAATATATTCAAAAATATTGAATAAGGCTAATAACAAAATAAAATAAAAATTAATATAATAATAATAGTATAATAATATATCTATAATATAATAATAAAATATAATATAATATATATTTCTTATATTATTATTATTGTTTTATATATATTTTATTATTTTTATTATTATTTTTTATTATCATTATTATTTTTATTATTATTAATAGTATTATTATTATTCTTCATATTCTTATTATTTTATCATTTTATTATTATAGCACTAAATTTTTAGTATTATTTTTTTATTTATCAGCATTTTATGATTAATATGAATTAGGATCAGGTATGTTTTCTTATTCAAATAATTACTTAGGTTGATTTTTTTTCCTTTATTTATTTCATATTAAAAATATTAGTTATTATTGATCTTATTCTCTCTTCTTGTTCAACTTCTCATATTATTATATCCCTTTAATTTCTCACCACCTTCCGACTCATTGTCCACCTTTTTTATACATACTTTTGCATGGACTTAATTTAATTCTCTAATCCAAACTATCCTCTTTCAGAGCTTCTCGTGTTAGGCACCGAGAATGTTTGTGAGTGCATGATTAGTTTCTATTATTATCCAATAAAATTTACTGGAAATGAAGATATTGTTTTTGATCACCGTATAGGTGTAGCAGAATTAAAAAGGTAGGCATTTGGAGTTATTATTTTCTCTGCCGATTTTAATCCCTCACGGGAAGTCATGACGTCGCAGGCACCTCTTCCTCCATTCTCCTCTATTTCCAAGAACCTTCTTCAACACTGGATCATAATGGCACTTGATGTTTTCAGTTATTCTACTGTCCTCCATTAATTCCAGGTCTAGTCTTCCTCTATCTGCCTCCTTCGGTCTCCAGCCACCTTTCCTGGGCACTCTGTCCACTCCTCCTCTCAAGTGTTCCCATCACCTCATCTCGCGCCCCTTTTGTTTAATAGCATCACATATTAACCTTCCTAATTCTCTCATTTATCCTCTATCCCTCTGCTCTTTCCGGCCATCGTCTTAATTACATTCATTTCCGCGTTTGCACTTGTCTCTCCCTTGTCTTCATACTCATGTTTCTGCCCCTACAGAGAGCAAGTCAATATGCTTTCGAAATTATTTCTTGCACTCTCTCTATTCTTCATTTCACTGATTATGGATAACAAGGCTCTAACTGTTCTCCCGTACTTATCCATTCTGTTCGTAATCTCCAATGCACTTCCCCCTCTCTACCGAGCATTCCTCCCAGATACTACTGACTCTTTCTCACACATCCACCTCCCAACCAACCTCCTTCCTCTCTGCTTACTATCATTATTTCTGTCTGTTTTCTCCGCATTCATGCACAGGCCCGCTTCTCTATATATAATATATATTATATATATATATATATATATTATATTATATATTATATATATATTATATATTAATATTATATATTTTATATATATATATATATATATATATATTATTATATATATTAAATTATTTCAGTAGTTTTCTTTTTAAGCAAAATTTGAATGCTAGGTGCAGACTTTTTTTCTTTGCTTGATTTAAAAATTTTTTAGGAATAACTAGATTAATATTTTTGCACAAACTTTCTTTAGTTTTTAGTCAAGTTTTTCTAAGAAAGAAAATGTGATAGTTATTATCAGGTTTACTCAATGCTAGAAAGTGGGATTAAAATCTTATCGAGGTTTTTCTGTGATCATCTCGCAAAGTCACATATTGGAAAGGGTGGAAACAAGTTCGCTGGAGTTTACAGAAGTATAATGGTTAGAAGTTGGTTCTATTTTTCTATTTAATGATAATGATTAAAAAATGGATAGAACAGAGCTAAAATTTCAAAATATGACGAGTATACGCTGAATTGATTGAAGAACATAACCTTGCAGCAAAAATAAAAGTTATAAGTAAAAAGAGTACTTGGTTTGTTGCTCGAACAATAATATACATAGTTGTGTACTTGAAAATCACTAGTCATTAATGGTAGTTAGTTATAGCTAGAAGTGATACTTGACAGTGGAAAGAGGAATAAACATTTTTGTATTAACACAGTTCAGATTTAAACAATCTCTCAGTACATGTAATCAATTAGCATAAATATTAGGAGAGATATAGGTTGAGAGTAGCAATTAAACTGTATAAACGCCAAATACTCAACAAGTCAAAGCAGGATTTCAATATAGTGCTACGCAACAATATGCTATATAAGAAAACAAAACAGGCATCTAACAATAATCCAAACTAAATATTAAAGGTAAAACTATAACCTCCAAATTATTTTAGGGATACACAAAGTATAGATAGTCAAATTAATATATTGCTTACCAATTAGGTATAGCAATAAAAATTTATAAAGGGGCGCTAATCACAAACTTTTGCGATTAAAATATCTAACAAAGATTAGGGGATGTATCGGGAAATAGCCAAAAAGAATTGGAGCAACAGCATAAAACAACAGTGCAGAAATCTAGGATAACGAGAACATTAGATTTTCGTTGCTTAATTTCATCGATGATCTTTATTCATTTTATGAAATTTTCAATTTATAAATAAATATTAATAAACAATATAATAAACGAACATCCACCAGAAATTGCGATAGCCTCGAACATGATATACTAACATATGATTGTTGATCTTTCTCTCTTCTCCTCTCTCTTTGTACTGCAATGCATCATATGGGGTCTTCTGCCTCCGTTAACTACGCATCTTCTTTCTCTCTATATTATATTTGAGAAATTAATTACTTGAAAATTATATGATGAAAATTTTTTCCCACTTCTAAGTAATATTGTTAAGATAAATTGATTAGATGATCGGTATATTTTTTTAAGCGGATGAATTTAATAGTACTGGGAATTGGTGTTTATTTAAGCGGTATGTATTAAATAGCATATTAGTAGGCGAGGAAATAATGTGTTGCGAAAAAACGACCGGGCTGGAGATCGACGAAAAAAGTTTAGTCGAGTAACGAATGTCTGAAGGACAGAATAATTGATATGAAGTTTGTTGTGCGTAGGCTCAGATTTGTATTATAAATAAATAGTTAGATAGCAATAATTAAGGAGTAGTTATATTATATATAGATGGATACGAGTATATATACTTCGCTTTATACTATCTAAGGTTTTTGATATCTGTACTATGGAGGTTATTATTACTGATTATAATGCTTGTGTGATAAGCATACATAACTCTATAACCTATATAATTGAGGTGTAGCTGCGATAAGGTTACGAAAAAACCGCATTTACATAAAATTAGATGAGACATTCACAAACTAGATCTGCAGATTATCCAAACGCCGAGCAGTCCCGTGGAAGCCTATAGGAGTGGGTATATTTTGTAAACATGACTCTTGAGAGCACGCATTTAGTCTCACTTAACTAATATTAATGTTATCAGACAAGGAGGGCAACACATATCGTATGTAAGTTTTCAGTAGGCGATATTTTTTAAAAGGATCTGTGATGAGGGTTCGCTTCAAGTGATGGGCTTTCAATAGTTTCTCATGTAGGGTACTAATTTGAGTTTACGAATAGTTATATTGCTACTATGATTATTTATTTCTATTCAATCATTTTTCAGACTGTGAAGTGGAAATAAAGAATGCGTTATTCTCTTTCCAGATAGTCATCGTAGATTTCTCAAATAATAAATAATGTTTAGATACAATGATTTTAATATATATTGAGTCGTACCGTCATTCTGAGCAGCGAGTAAGTAGAGAATTTCTAATACAAGAGCGAAATAGATAAATATCATTGCTTGTGCTACTTTTTAAAAGGTAAAACAGTTTTTTAAATAAATATGACCTTAGCAAAAAATTGATATATATATATATTACACAGTTTAAAGGAAATTTATAAATTTTTATTGCTTAAAATTTTAAATAATATTAAGTATTATATCTTATATAAATATTTTCTATAAACTTGCTTGATAATACGGAATTTATGTTATTAGTTATTTAATATTGAATATATATATTATATAGTTAAATATATATCTATATAATATAAAAATTAAATTATAATAATATATAAATATTTAATAATTTATATAATAATATAAAAAATAATCCATATTCTGATTTTTTTTTCACTATATTTCTTTTATACTGACTCCTAACAGATGTTCATATTGCAATTAATCAAATTTATATATAAGAAGTAATTATAATTCAAAAATATTTCATGAAATAATAAAGAATAATATTGCACTTTCCCAGGGATTGGAAAACTTAAAGAAGTTTATGCGGATTGAAGAGACAATTTATCCATATACTCCTAGTATACTGATATTGGCACACCCATTCATACCCTCAATAAAATAATGATGTAGTATAGTTCAAAGATAACAACGTATAAAGCAACCGAGCTCTTCAGCTAAACATCACCGGTGTCTAGCCTATTCACTTATCTCCTCATTCTTATTTGAGTTAGGGTTTAATAATTTGAGCATTAATTTAATCAGCATTTAATTTTTAATAAGCATATGTAAATATAGTAAAGAAACATTTTATGGGATAAAATAAAAGTATAATATTCTTTGACCTTTCTACTGGGATTGAAACACCGCGTTAGTTGCGATTAGTTAGAGGACAATAATACTCACGTGAATGATCTTAACCATTGAGTGCCATCCCTCAACCTAAAAAAAAATGATATCAAGAACATAACTATTAAGCACCGAGCTACTCAAGGCGACCATTCTACCAGTGTGATTATCCAGTCATGATACTTATCCTCGTTTGTTGATATGTAGATGTTAAATATTGCATATTAATCGCAATTATATTAATAAGTAATATAAATAAAGAATAAATAAATTTATGAATAATAATGAAATTAAATTAAATTATTTGCTCAGTGGAGTATTTAAATCGGCTGTTTTGCGTGAATCGTAACTATACCGTGGTTATATACGTATTTGCGCCATCCTCAACCCCCAAAAAAGTTGAGTTCAAGGAACAAACCTATTTATGAAGCAATGTCGAAAGTTCCCTGTCTATTGGCGATCATCCATACAGTCTTCTCCAAGGCTTGTCCTTATTCGTTCTATTTCCGCTTGTGGATGTTAAAAAACTTGATGGTACGACTCTAATCACCCAATGAGTAGTATCATCTGTCAGAGACCATAAAGCATATGTGGAGCGATATCTGTTGGAAGTTAAAGAAAAACGCGTATCTCTGGGAAATTATGATAACTCACGCGTAATGGCGATTGGATAAGACAACGAATCATCATGAAGAATGCATGATATAAGCGCATTTTCCGCATCCTCAACCAAAAAAGTGAGTTCAAGAAATACTCATAAGCAACGAGCTCCCTTCAGATCGAAGGGATGGTATCCCAGGTGTCCAGCCTGTCCTATCCCTCTTCTTTATATGTGTGATTGTGAATCTTAGACTTATTGCATTATAATAACAATTATGACATAAAGAATTGAAAATTATAAAGAAAGATAATATAGTTTTAATATTTAGTTATACATTAGTATTACAAGTCCTTTTTTTAGGATAAATTGACAGGGAATTTGCTCGAACGTTATATTTTACACGGGTATGCGTTTCAAATCGCAACGCGTGTTTGTCATTCGTGAGAAGGCAGTTTAATTCTTTATATTCTATCCCTCCATTTTAAACAACTCGTTTTTCTTTATTATTATCATTTTATTTATCTACGAGTCTGTTCTATATGCACTATCGCCGTTGTGATATTGCTTTATATCAGGATCTTAAGAATGAGCAATAGGACAGCTGGACACCTCGTTGATGTCTAGCCTTGTAGAGTGGTTTAGTGCTGTATAGAAATATAGTTTCTTGATTCAAAAATTTAGCTTCTTGATGCTAAAATGTAGTTTCTTATCACGGGTATATTGTTCACTCAGTGGAGCAAACACGCGTGTTCAATCCAGAGAAGGCAGTTTTCTTTATCTTCCAATAAATGTTACTTTCTTTTATCATCTTAATATAATGCGATTAATTGCAAGATTTAACATCGTACATATAAAGAACGAGGATAGAGCTGGGAAACCTGTGATGTCGCCTTGAGGTGGCTCGTGTCTATAGGTTGTTCTTGAACGTTCACCACGACCTTTTTTTTTCGGTTGGAGTGATGCCATCGTTATAACGGGTAATTTTTGTCGCATCACTCCAACATCGCCCGGTGGTTTCATCAGGAGAAGCATTTATTTTTATACTTCACCGAAAAAATTTACTTCTTTATTAAATTTCTTATATAATTGCGATAAGTATGCAACATATTGAAAGTCTACAATATAGAACGAGCGAAATAGGAACTAGGGCATGGACATGTGATGTCGACTTGAAGAGCTCGGTGCTTTATAGTTGTTCTTGAACTCAATTTGGATTGAGGATGGCTCCGAATCGGTTATAGGCACCGGATGTATATTGTCGCTCCGACTCGCAACATCTCTGTTACATCCCAGAGAAGAGGTATTATCCTTTATCTCTCCCATAAAATGCTCTTCTTATTTATATAGTATATCAGTATATTATTATATTATAGTATATTTAATTATATATATACTTACGTATATATATATATATTATAATATAGTATATATCACAATGTAGGAGGAGATCGTTTAATATCTTTTTCAAATATCAACATTTTTTATATTTTAATAATTATTTTATTATTATTTGAAGCAATTTTCTTTATTCTTATTAATTACAATATATGTATTTTTATTATGTTATTATCATTCAGGCAAATACTTAACAAAACAATAACAACAAAGATAAAGAGAAAATCCACTGCATGATATTAGCCCTGCCACCGGCACACGCCTCTCAATTCAAAGATCTTGGACAACTTTCACAAATTCTTTTAGTAAATGAATATATTTCTCCTTCCATGAACTATTAATAAAATTGAGAAGCACTTTTTTTTTCAGTTTTTTTTTATTCTCTGTTAAATCACTCTATTGCATTTGCCTCTTTTCGTATATTTTTATTATTATTATTATTATTCTTCATTATTGAATTATATTATTATTATTATTATTATTATATTATTATTATACTTCTTATATAATTTATATTTATGTATTATATATTTTTATTATTATTATTTTTTTAATTTATTTATTATTATATTATTATAATTATTATTATTTTTTATAATTTATTAATTATTATTAATTAATTATATTATTATTTATTATTTCTTATATTTTATTTTTAATATTATAACAATATTACTATAATTATTATTATATTATTCTTATATTATTATATTATTATTATTATTATTTATTAATTATTATTTTATATTATTATTGATTATATATCATTATCGATTATATTGTTTCATGTTTATTTATTCATTAGTTTATTAATTTATTATTAATTATTATTATTATATTATATTATATTTGTATTTATTTATTATTTATTCATATATTTTTTTTCATTCTTTTTATTACTTCAGTATTATTAACATTTATGACTGTTATCTATGATTATCTTTATAATATAATTATTTTATTATATTATTATTATTATTCATTATTAATTATTATTATTATTATAATTAAAATATAATTAAATTATAATTAGATTATTATTATTATTTATTATTGTTTTGTTATTGTTCTTATATTGATTAATTATTATTATATATTTTATTATTTACATTATTATATTATTATTATATTATTTATTCTATTATTTTATTATTATATTATTATTATTTTCCATTATTATTATTAGCATAAAAATAAAATTGAATATTTTTTTATTATTTATTTTTTATTTCATTATTATAAATTTTAATTTAACTATATTTATTATCATTAATTATTATTATTATATTATTATATTATTATTATATATTATATTATTATTCATTATTATTGATATTAGTAGTTGTTAGACTCTAGTAGTGTAGTAGGATAGTGTAGTTAGTAGTAGTGTAGAGTTATATAGTAGTAGTCGTAGTATTATGTGTAAAAGCCAGCAGTAAGTCATAGTAGCAATGACATATCAGGAATAACAAAACAGCTGCACAAAGTTAGCTCAAGTTAATGAAAAATGATTTTGGATTTTTTTGTCTTTTTATGACAGAGAGACTAAGAAAGCGTCATTATTTAATTTTAAACCCATCTAATATCATTCCAAAAGATTTGGTTTTATTTAAAGATAAAAATCTATTACCTTTATATTTATTATTGTGATTCCAAAACATAGATAAATCAGAAAGATAGATAAAAGCAGTAACTTGACTTTATTTTCTTTACTGATATTGTTGGAATTGCTGATCAGGATACTAGGATTATATTTCTATGACATCTTCATATCAGATATTAGATCAAATATAAATTTGCAGGATTGTATGAATTTTTGATGCTTGGTTCGAGTTAATGATTTTGTCAACAAACCTGTGGTATAGGAGAAAGTGTTGATGATATAATATCTTTCATATTAAATGAATGGCATAGAAGGAAAATATTTGATGACGGTAAACGTGCTGTAAACGTATATACTTCCCTTATATTACCACTTAAGTGGAGTTTAGAGTCACATCGTCTTGTCGAGCCTTTATTTTAGTTAATGTTTTGAAAAAAATGTTTCACAATTACTTGATTAATGATGTTAATAAAATGGACAAATATTACAAAAGTAAAAATATCTGATTTTTTATGATTAGCTTAATGTTATTTAGACATTCTTCATAATTTTGTATATGAACAAATACAATTATTTCCCAAAATTTTCAAACTTTACAAAATACTCTGAAATTTAACACCCTAAATTCAACAAAATCAAAATTTAAAAAAAAGGTAAAAACCAACCTTCCAATGGCGAACTGAAAAATTACAGAAGTTGATAGATCTCAAGGTAACGCAATAATAAATAATTGAGCAAAGTATATCCATCTAAAGCCTGACAAAATTAAGAAAGCCGTAGCGACCAATAAAAAATTCAATAGGCAAATTGGACAAGCAAAACACACGGAAATGTTTCATGAGAAAGGCATCAGGACTTTTCGTGCTTATTTCTGTCTTTATTTGAATTAAAATTTGAACTTTGGAATAGCGATTTGATATAAGTTGAAGATGAATACCGCCTCCTGCATCCGGGAAAAAAACAAACCACAACTTTAGAAGTGTAAGCAAATATGTTTAGCATTGATAATGATTCAATAGAATTGGTATTATTCTCCTACTCTTTCTTCTCTTTCTCTTCTCTCCTGTTTCTTATCTCTTCCTCTCTCCTCTCTTCTTCTCTCCTGTGCTTGGTTACTAATTTGCATGAATTACTAAGCGACCTTATTAATATATCTTAAATACAAGGTGGGCGTTTTTAACTCTATACGGGATGTACGGAGAAAAGTTATTGGGAAGTGACTAATTCTCATGCCTTATAGTAGTGCACAAATAAAACATCTTTTACTTACATTGCTATAAACATTATATTACATTAACATGGTTCCAAATTATATCATGCTTACCTATATACATCTGTTTAACAGTATTTTGATAATTTAGTTATAATTTTAACTGTATTTTTAAATAAGATACTATAATAATTATCACCTTTAAAGAAGAGTGTAGTTAATTTACACGATCAATACATATGATATGATATAGATAAAAATTAAAGTAATTTTTGATTTAACATAAATAAATAACTCAAAAAATATTTTTAATAGTATAAATTCAAATTTTTTACTCCACTACATAATTATCAAACAAAATAATTACTTTATGTTTGGTTTTTGTTTTTTTTTATTTAATAAAAAGATAGTATATCTCTGTAATAAGTGTAATATGAGTTATATACTTAGGTGTTAAGTTTATTTCTGATTTTGATCCATTACTATACTCTATAATATATTATATAGATTAATATAATTATAATATATAATACTGATAGATTAAATATACATAAGTTGAAATTAAATATTGTATTAAAATCATAAACATTCATAGGAAGAATTAATAATTGGAAATAAGATGCATTCATTATTCACTAATACAAAATATACATATTAAATATATACACAATTAAAAAAAAAAACACAGCAATGTTTAATTTAGATATATTTATATATCTTTACTTTACTCACTCCCAATTAATCCATCAATGAATTCAAAAATGTTGAATCGCTCAATGTACAACGGTGCTAGGCGCCTCAAAACTGGATTTTTTAGACGCAACTCACGTATTATTCCTAACATAGACAGTAGTGCCCTGAGCTCTATATCACAACACTATCCGACCTCTGCTAGGTATAGCTATACTCGCGCATACCACATATGAAAAGGTACTTTGTTCACCGTATATAGTTGGAACACGGTCGAGCAAAGAGCACCAAAAAGGTTATAAACTGTTCTATACTTTCCATTTCTACTTATGACTCATTCTTGCGCGCGATGATAATAGCGCTGCGATTACTTTTCTATAGGTACCGCAGCCTGAAGCAGTCTATACTGTATGGGACACTATCTATGCCGTGCACAATCCCTCTACTCCCTCGCTATGACAAGGGTGCTGATTCGGCGCATGAGTTTTTGCGGTTAATGGTACTCTAGGGCTGATTATCCGACCTCGAGAGTGCTCCTTCTTTCCTGCATTCTTTGTGTGACTCTCTCCATCGTTCTGTGTTTCCTGTTGAATTTATCTCTTTCATTAAGCGCGTTTGTGCTCTCTGCCAGTAGTTGCTTTAGTTGATTGAAATGTTAGGTGGGTGGACCCCCTCCTACATTGAGGACTCTTCGTTGAGTGGTTTATACAACAAATTAATAGATATCATATTATATTAGTAATTCATTGATTACCGACTAAATGTGTATTCTATAGTATATAATCTTATTATTAAAGACTATAGGAGATTATATAATTATTATACTATATATAAAGTTATATATTTATATAATTAATCTTAATTATAGTATATATATATAATATATAATATTATTTTAATAATTATGATATTTAATTAATATATAATATTATATATATATATATCTTATATAATATTATATGTAATATAGTATATTATAAAATATATTATATATAATATATATATATTATATAAGATATATAATATTTAGTTAAATCTATATTATTAATATATATTATATATATATATTATTAGGTAAATATATTATATATATAAATATAGTCTCTACAAAATTTAATAATGGGAAAAATGATGATGAGTACTAAAGAGATTTTAGTTCTTTCTTTGAGATTTTTTTCTTTATTAGAAGTATATACATAGAATAATATTTTGCCTTTAAAATTATATTATCAATATAACTTATATAACTAAAGGTGCCAATTTAATTATTTAGACTATATTTAGACGAGTAGACGAGAAGAGCTCTATGAGTGGATTGTATAGGAGAGTGCAATGTTTAGTCAGATTGATGAAGTGGTAACGGCTTTTCCATGACTCTCAGACTGCAAGCGGATTCTTTTCTCTCATGACTCTTAAGATTGCTGATCGACTACGCCTGTTTAAAGTGTGCCGGAGCACCAAAAAAATTGTTGTCTGTTCGCTCGATGGTTAAAATTTATTTAATAGCAAATAAATCGAAATAAAACTGTCAATTTTGCCAACACCAGTGCAAAGGAGATTGAGCGATAATGAGATTCCAAGCTAAAGAACTTTCTACTCTCTACCGACCAGAACCTCCATAACCCCATAACCAATGTATAGAGAAGAACATTTAGACAAACCTACCAATATCATCCAATCTTCGCTTTTCCGTAGTCGTACCAGTGAACAATAGCCTCCATTTTCCTGATGGTCGCCTCGACGATTTGTGAAAAGGCTGGTATTATATGAGTGATTCTCTTATGATAACTGTCCACACGTATCGGCACTAACGTTTCGGCAGACAATTCGCTATTATATTCTGTTGAGTACAGTGGCCTATCTTATGGTCGTATTTCTATTTTTGATCCTGCGCAGTAAGAGAGTAAATATACTCTTTGTAAGTAGAAAACTTTATCATCACCGCATTTCTTGAGCTCCTTTTCTTAGTCCATTGCAAATTCGATATGCCTAGGGGTATTTAAAGGTTAAAAGTGACATAGCTGTATTATCGAAATAGAATAGTTCCAACTTTTTATATATCTTTTTATAAAGGTATGTAAATATGACTTCAGAAACGCTTGTTTGTACTGTTTATAGATTATAGTTTTGATTAAAATATATTTTATATAATATGGTCAATATATTATTGTAGGATCAATATCCTCTCAATTGATTATGAAGAAATTATTTATATTAAAAAGATAAATTACTAATATTACCTAGATAAACTAATATTAAGAAAAACTTGCCCTATTGAAACGGTTTTATATATTTCAGGAAGTGGTGTTCTATGACCCTAAATACTGAAGGGAGTCATTATTTAAGCCTATCAGATAATTCCTTTTTTTTTAATCATTATCTGCCCTAGTAAGTTTAAATAGATATAAGTTAGATAAAACATTGAAACTTGATCCGATAAAATAGACAATACAAATAAACGAAATCGCTTACAATATAAATTATTGAATATATAAATAATAATTATAATATATATTATAAATTTAATTATAATATATATAATAAATAGTAGATATATATAATTATATTTTAATATAATATAATTATATATTATAAATATATATTAATATCTATTATTAATTATAATTAATTTCATAATTAATAAGAGTATCCTTCTTTATATGAAATTTTATATTTTAAAATCTCTATGAATCTAATACCTTTTATGAGATGAACATAAATCAAATAGCTTGTTTTTAATAATTAAGATGCTTGAATAAATTCTGTCGTCATCCGCATATATGGAGTATGCATACCGATTAACTCAATAAAATTATAATTTATTTCATTATCCTATATATTTTCACTAGATACCATATATTAACCGTAACTACTAAATATAGACGTACTCATTTAATTGTCATTTTATTTTCATAAATGGACCAAGTACTTATATATATATGATTACCTATGTGAAAATTCTGCGATAGAATTACCTATATATAATTTCGAAGAATATCCCTGATACCCTTTATAAATTTTTTTGCGGCCAGATTAATTACTACCTGATTACCGTTAAATAGTCCTATTTTACTTATCCTCATTATAAATATGGACTTTATACTATCATATATATAATAGTATTAATAGGGAATTTCCTGGAATATATATTATAATTTATCTTCATATATATATTCTATAATATGTATGTTTTTTATTAATTATATTATATATATATATATTTGATAATATATATTAATATATATATTATATTATATATAATATAATTAATAGAATAATAATTATTTATAAAATATTTATTTATATATTAATAGTATATTATATATATAAATATATTATATATTATATTAATTATATATATATAGTATAGTAAAGCACTGATCAAGTAGTAACCATTGTCTGTTTCCAATTGGTATTGATTCCCCATAAGACAAACTCGCATTTGGCTATAGTTACCCAGGCTGTATTTATTAAGCTTCCCCGTCTTGAGGTCAGTGAGTTTGCTTACTGCATTTACCGAAAGTTTAAAATGTGGCTCGTTATATATTAAGATTATTTACATAAACACGTTATTATTTAAAAAAACTCAAAGGAGATAAGGGCTCAATTTTGGTATTTTTTTTGACTTGGTTATTTTAAAAAGAAATAAACAAAATTTTAAATTTTGATTTTTTAAATTTTTTTAATATTTGAATTCTTTGGTATATATTCGCGTTCTTTATGCAGATAAAACTTGAATGAGATTCTGGATTCCTTAGATTGTCCAATAAAGCACAATTTATTATCGTCTGAGGAATAATAGAAAAAATTCAAGATTAAAAACAACATTCATCATGTTAACATTTTTTTTCTTTTAAATAAAATACTCAAGGAATATCAATAAACACCAATAATAATTGCCTAACTCTCAACTTGAGTATAATTATATAAAGGTCAAATAAATTTAATAAATAAATATAAACTATAATATATAATATGTAATTTATATACTATATATTATATATATTAATAATATTATATATTTTATTAATTATTAATAATAATAATTAAATTAAATATTAATTAAATTAATTAATAATAATAATATATTATATATAAATAATTATAATATTAAATATTATAATTAATAAATTAATTATATAATAAAATTTTAACGAGTATTGTAATTAGACTATTACTCTGTTTTTATAATAAATAATAAATTTATAATTAATTAATAATGAATAATTATTTTCATTAAAAGTATTACTATAATTAAAAAGAATATAAGATAAATATAAGGACCTATTAATTATAAGCATAAGAATAAGATTCATATATCAAACCTCTTTATAGCATGAACTATTTTATTCCTATCGACAGTAACATCAGAATACTAAAAAGGTAATTACATAATTTGAATGAGTACAGCATAACTTTTTATTAGTCAATCCCTATTATACATTCCTCAAACAAACATTGCTTCTATTCTAATTTAGCACCCAAGTAATCACATAAATACAACACCAATAACCATACTCAACAGTCCCATCCACACAGTCATAACTCTATAGGTAATAATATTTTTTAACTTGGATAATATATATATAATATATATAATTAAGATGAATATTGAGAACTTCTTTTCAGTTATAATAATACTCATAATTATATTATATTAGGAATAAAATATAAATTTATTGAAATAGTCTATTAAATCCAGAGTGTGCCACTAAAAAAAAATAATAATACAAATAATATTAATATATATTAAATTATATATATATATATATATTGCAAAAGGATTGAGACCTCAAAGAAGGAGGTACTCGACCACAGTATTCGAATTTGTGTGTTCACAGTGTTTACATAAAGAATGAACTAATAATTCGGCGTCTGGAAATAGATTGGAGAGTCAGTGACAAAAAATAAGTAATAATAATAATAATAATTATAAATGAAACAGAAGGCCAAAGAGAAATAAGATTAATATAATTAATAACAATGCTATGTTTTTTTTTTATTTGTATTATTAGTTTTTTTCGTGTGATGTTAATTCGTGATTTAGTTTTCCAAATTATTATTCTATTAGAATAAAAATTATTTCAATTAACCAATATTTAATTTCATCTTAATTAATAATCCAGTAAAAAGAGAGTTATACCTTAGTGTGTGTGTGCGTGTGTAACTGTGAGTGTAAATGTGTGTATGTGTGTGTATCTCTGTATGCGAAGGAGGATGTTGAATGTGTGCTTGAATGTTTATTAAATATGGATTTTCAATAAAATTAATGCAAACTTAATAATATGTATTCAATTTTGATACAAATATTAGATTTACCAATTAAAGGTGAATGCCAATATGATTTATCTTTATATGAATTTGTTTCTGCTTTATTATATTTTTGCCCTTATTCTTTTGATTTATTATTATTTTTAATGAATAACGTTCATTTAATAATAAATTATTTTATTATAAAAAAAAAAACAGAGAAAATAGTCCTAATTTGAAATATTTGAACGTTAAAATTTTATTATTATTATTATTATTATTATTATTATTATTATTATTATTATTATTATTATTATTATTATTATTATTATTATTATTATTATTATTATTATTATTATTATTATTATTATAATTATTATTATTATTATTATTATTATTATTATTATTATTATTATTATTATTATTATTATTATTATTATTATTATTATTATTATTATATATATATATATATATATATATATATATATATATATATATATATATATATCAATAATAATATATATATCATATATATATATATATATATATATTTATATATATTATATATATAATATGTAATGCATGTATATATAATAATAACCTTGACAAAATCATCCTCTTCTACTTAACTATATATATATGTATAATAACAATAACATATATATATAATAATATATATATATAGATATATATATATAACTAACAATATGATGCTAATATATATATAAATATTTATGTGATTTTATGTCAATAAGACCATCTTCTGTGAATAATATATATATATATAATATATATCTGTATACAGATATATGTATATACACCATACAGTCAACCAATAATATGTAATAATAATATATATATATATATATATCAGCCAACAATAATCATATATAACAATAATATAACAATATATATATATATGTTTATATATGTATATATATATATATGCTATATATATATATACCTTATATATATATATATATATATATGCTATATATATATATATATATTGGCTTTCTTGGTGTTCTGGGGTTAAAAGTTTCGGGCCGGAAGAAGAAAACGCTGGACCTACTGACGGGGCGAAAGCTCTTCTGGGAGTTGTTATAGATTTTAGATTATAGATATATATATATATAATATATATATATATATACTCTCTGCATATATATATATATATATATATATATATATAACCTCTTACCTACTGCTACTCTATATATATATATATACCACATAATGTATATATAATATATATAATAACCTATATAACTAATAACTATAATATATATATATGCTTCTTTATATAACAACAGCAACAATAATATATATATATATATATATATATATATGCTCTATATATATATATATATATATATATACTATAACTATGTTCTTTATATCTTATATATATATATATATGATTAACTATATATATACAGTTTTATTAAATTACGAATAGATTATAGCACAATCTATAAATATCCCAATTTACATCCAGCATTAATATTTTGAATATATATATATATATATATATAGCAACAATAACTTAAAATCAATATCATATATATATATATATATTTCATTACATTTCATTCTCACCACATAAACCTCAATCCCGATATCGGAAATTGGTCAGGAAAGAATATGTAGGGTTTCTGACCAAGTGGTATATATTATTTAAGTGCAAGGATATTGAGGCCTGATAGCAAGCCTCCTTCAGCGCAACGCAGTCGGAGTGCTTGCCACCGCGGACGTGGGTTCGCATCCTAATACGCAGCCTTTCCAATGCGAGAAGCATGAGAAGAATGACTTGTATGTGAATAGATTGTTCTGTTGTATGTGTTGGCTATGTTGGTAGTGATGTGTGTGTATTGAGATTAGTGCAATACATTATGCCGTAAACTGCAATACGTAAATATTTCAGAAAATCTCCTACTGAAGACCATTTTTTGTGTCCGTTCACGTATCCGAACAAGGATACGAACCATTAACTGAGAGGGAATCTGCGTTCTGAAGGCGATCTAAAAAGCTCGCCTTAACCCACTGAGCCAAACGTGAACTCTCTCTCTCTCTCTCTCTCTCTCTCTCTCTCTCTCTCTCTCTCTCTCTCTCTCTCTCTCTCTCTCTCTCTCTCTCTCTCTCTCTATATATATATATATATATATATATATATATATATATATATATATATATATATATATATATATATAGATATATATGCTCTTTATATATATATACTCTAGAGAGAGAGAGAGAGAGAGAGAGAGAGAGAGAGAGAGAGAGAGAGAGAGAGAGAGAGAGAGAGAATAATTACCATCATCAGGCTATAATCATATTATATCACTTACATTACTAAAATTGTTGTTTAGTTCTCCGGAGCAGGAAGGCCTATTCATTTCACTTATTACAAGTCGCCATGTCAAAGGCAAATTTTAATACAAATAAAGGATGCATGAAATTAAGCAACGAATAATTTCTGATGTATTCTCATTATGAAGATGTTTTCATCGTGTTTTGCATTGCAATTTGCTATTTGAATTTATTATTGGTCTACCTTACGGCTTCTTAATTTTTGTTAGACGCTTTAGATGATATTATTACTTTGCTCATATTATTATTATTGCTGTATTCCTTGAGAATATTTCCAACTTCTGTAATTTTTTGGCAGGTTCTGCCCATTCCGCGGTTGGTTTTATCTTTGATTTTAATGTTATTGATTTTGTTGTATTTGAAGAATTTCTAAAATTTTCGGAATATTTTTTTGATAGTGATATGGCTTAATTTTATTTTTTACAAGAATTGTTTGTTCATACACAAAAGTAAAAGGAATGTTTTTTTTTACTAATTTTAGCTATTCATGAAACAATTATTTCATTGTTTACTTTTATTATATTTTCTATGACAACTTGGATTGTTTTTACTGTCATTAATCAAGTAATTGTTGAGCTGTTCAAAAACAATTAGAACCTTAAAATAACATTATACTATTGAATATAAAGTATTGCCTCGTAACTATCAATACTCATATGACGTATATACGTTTACAGCATCGTTTATCGTCATTAAAAAATAATATCTTCCATTGCATTCATTTTAATATAAAATATTCAACATTCAACATCCCTATACTCCTCCTACTCAAGGTTTTGTTGACAAAATATTAACTCGAACCAAGCAATC
>JABUQX010000892.1:37500-53713 GCA_015478945.1 Trachelipus rathkii
TTGATTTTTCATTTTTTATTTTTATTTCTGCGCTTAATTTACAAAAAATTTTCCTTTAGGAATTTTCAATTTAAGAATTTAAAAAAAATTCTTTTTTGATCTTCTTAAATCTTGAAATGTGAAAAAGTGAAGTTTTTGAAAAATTGTATTTTTTCATTACAAGAATTTTAAAGATGGAGGAGCAAATATTTTTAGATTATATTTTAACCAATATTCAATTTTGATAAAAGGGTTTTAACCTAGCGGCCCGGCCCGTGTGAGTCTGTTTTTGTTCGTTTTTTGTCCCTTTATCGAATACCAATTTTCAATAAAATTATTACGTCTTAATTTGTATTTTAATTCGGATACAAATTTTAGATACAATGTTAATTGCCAATAAAGTTTGCTATCGTTTTATTAATTGATATTTGCTGTAACTTTTTATTGTTCTTTTCAGTTTTTGTTATTTTTATTTTATAAAATAACAAGGAATCTAATGTTTTATTATTACAAAATAAGGGAAATTGCTTTATAATATTCAAACATTAAACCCCTCTAATACATATTTTAAGCAAACCGATAACCATTAAACTCACTTATCAGAAATTATATTTAATTCGATATTTTGGTCTTTCGAAATAATATTATACACAATATCGAATCGGTTTTAAACAATTTAAAAATGAAAAATAAAATTTGGATCTTATTTTCTTCTCCCCAAAAAAGTTCATCGAAATTAGACGCTTCGCAAATTACAAACTATTTACGTGATTAAAGAAATAAAGCTCAATATAATAAAAACTTTTCGTAAACTCTATACTACACCTCATAGAGTCTAATAATGAGGACTCATCCCAAGAAGTCTTCTAATATAGTACTTGAAGTATTGAACTTCAACTACTTAATTATTTATGCATCTTTTAAATTTCTGAATTTTTGAATTTGCAATTCCTGTTCTATATATATATATATATATATATAATATATATATATATATAATATATAAATAATATATATGTAATATATATATTCCTATATAATACTAATACATGGTATTTTATTTTGTATAAAATTATTCATTTCAATATACATAAATATATCTTTATGAACACGGTATAACCTATGTATATATATATATAATATATATATATAACTTAATAACATATATATGTATGTATTTCTATTTTTCTGCAGTACAAATTTTAATGCAATAACTAATTACATGTATTTTATGTTTGTAAAATTATATATATATATATATATTTTTATATATTTATATATTTATTATATATATAATAATTAATATATATATATATATATATATATATATATATATATATATATATATATATATATATATATGTGTATAACCTACATACACATACAGCCAATAGCAGCCCACAAGGTGCCCATTGCAACACAACCAACCCAACAATAACATAATATAACTTATATGCTAAACTGCTGTATATATATATATACATATATATATATATAACATATGTAATATATGCTGTATGTATATATATATATATATATATATATATATATATATATAACATATATAATATAATGTATATCTATATATATATATATATATATATATATATATATCAACGGATTTTGGACTGAAGAAAAGGTACCGAAGGAATGTAGGAAGGCAACAATATGTCCAATTTTTAAGAAAGGAGACAGAGGTGAGTGTTCCAACTACAGGAGGATATCTCTTCTGCCATATGCAATGACGGAATATGAGAGGATTTTAGTGAGGAGACTTAGAAAGTGTGTGGAGAATAAACTGAATGAGGCCCAAAATGGTTTTAGACAGGGAAAAGGATTTGATATTTAATATTTAGCTTGAAGATGGCGATTGAGAAGAGTTGGGAGTGGGATAGAAACATCTATGCGACTTGCGGAAGGATGGTGCTGCTGCGTCGATGGTGAAGTAAGGAAGATCTATTAATGAAGTGGAAGGAAGAACTTTACCGAGACAGATCCGCATTGAGGGGCTTTGCAGGGGACAGGGCTGTGCCATAATCTCAACGCTTGGTGAGAAATATATATTTGATACTCATTTGTTTCTTCTTTAAGGGCTTCTTTCCTCGTTTTTTGTTTGCTTCTCTGTGTATTTATGTGTATATTTTCATTTGTTTTCCTGTACCGAAAACATTTCAAAACATTAGTAATTACGAACTAACTTTTTATAAAATATTTATTTCAATAACGTTATATTTCATAAAGAATTTTGTAAATTAGCAATTACTAAGGATATATATATTTATATATATATATATATATATATATATATATATATATATATATATATATATATATATATATATATATATATATATATATATATATATATAATATATATATACAGAAAATAATATAACCTTATATATATATATTTATATATTTATAACTATATATATATATACTTCTTTAACTAACTCTTCTTCTTGCTATAATAATATATATATATGTAATAACATATATATATCTATATATATATAATAATATATATATATTCATAATATATATATATATATATATATATAAATATATATACTGAATATATATATACAGAGAAAAAATGATGAGCAACAAGAGGTAAACTATATTTAATATTATAACATTTAAAGTACTAAAATTTATGTTTGGTTCTCGGAAGCAGGAAACCATGTTAATTTCGCCTCTTACACTTCGCCATGTCTAAGTCAAATTTTAATATGAATAAAGGAATTTTGAAATTAAGCAACGAATAATTTCTAATGTATTTCTATTATGATGATGTTTCGTTGATTGCTTTGCAATTTGCTCTTTGCATATATTATTGGCATACCTTATGGCTTCTTATTTATGCTAAGCAAAGCTTTTAGTTGATATTATTTTGATCGTGCTTTATTTTTACCAGAATTCCTTGTTCATGCGCACAAACCTAAAGAATTTCATTCTGTTCCCATTGCGTTTAAATACTTTTAATGATTTAAAGTTAAATGTATATAATATTGAAAAAATTTAATAACAACAGAAAGAAATTTATTGAGTCTACTCTATCAGTCTTTCCGGTAGCATTTTACGTTGAGTTATTGGACGGACAGTTCAAGAATAATTAAGGCTTCTTTAGAGGCCTTCAAATTGTTGAATATTAGGAAATGCCTCGTAACTATTAACTGTCATATTTGCATATATAAATGTTTAACACCATCGTTGTGATATCGTCACACAGAGGAATATTGATTGTCTTTATGTTCATTTCATTTTCATATAAAATATAAAACCTTCATCACCATGGCTTTTCTGATAAAATTACCTAGGACCAAGCGATCAAAAATACTGTGAACCTGAAAATAAACACATAGTTTAGATTTTAATAAAGTAATAAGTCTCATATAATTCTCCTTGTCACCTTCCTTCAACAATGCTTAGATCATAGCAAGGTGTAAAACTAAAAAAAAATATCTTCAATGAAACCTTGTTAAAATTTTGTATTAAAAGAAGAAAAAAAAATTTTGATGTAGAATTAAATTATAGTTTTTATGAAGTGTCACCTGTTAATCTGCTGTTTCATTGGTATCAAAATTTATAAATGTAAAATTTTGAACTTTCAAAACCTAACATTTTATTTACTGGATTGACATTTTATTGAATTAAAATTAAATAAATCTCTTATGTATTTTCATGACCACAGGAAGGAAAAAAAAACCTTGGTTCATTTTTTCATTGTTGATGCACTCTTTGTGATTATTGTTTATTTTTCCTACTATCCCTGACATTAGTGTTACTACTACTACTACTACTACTACTACTACTACTACTACTACTACTACTACTACTACTACTACTAATAATAATAATAATAATAATAATAATAATAATAATAATAATAATAATAATAATAATAATAATAATAATAATAATAATAATAATATTATTATTATTATTATTATTATTATTTAAAATAATAATTATAATTATAATTATAATTATAATTATAATTATAATTATAATTATAATTATAATTATAATTATAATTATAATTATAATTATAATCATAATAGTCTAAGAAATAATAATAACAATAATAATAATAATAATAATAATAATAATAATAATAATAATAATAATAATAATAATAATAATAATAATAATAATAATAATAATAATAACCTAAGTCGAATGAATAAGCAACACAGTAAATGCAAAATCAATCTAAAGCAAAACTTAACTTTAAGGTTTCATTTTAATTTATATAAAGTTAAAAAAAAATTACATTTAAGAGAAAATTGTTGCAAGTTTCAAGATTTTCTTGAAGTTGGGAGGGGTGTGTGTGCAGAGTCAGGGGGGCGTAAAACCAGGGGGAGTTTCAGTGAAAAAGGTGTAAATTTTGGTGTAAAACTTTTCTTAAGTAACATTTGTTAAATAAACTTTTTTTTTTCAATTAGTTTTAGACATTAGCAAGAGAAAGAGATGAAAAGCAGACAATTTTCCACTAACGTCGCGAAACAAATACACAAAAATCTTTGAACTAATTCCATTATATTTTTAATAAGACTGTTGTGGACTAGTCAATCATGATGAAGCAGACAGAACTGAAAAAGAAAGAGTTGGCATGCAAATTCAAGGTTGGCCAAGTATATGCAGGAAGATTAGAAACTTCGTGCTGATCTCGACGACCTCAAAAACTTATCAGTTGAAGGACGCTGCTTTGAAGCATCAGCAAATTCAACTCTCAACATCTTTTGTGACGCAAGTTCACAATGTTATGGGTTTGCAGTCTACGTCACCGGTTTCAGAAACTATCCCTTCATTATTGTGGGCAAAATCTAAGGTGGCTCCTCTCAGGGGAAAAACACTTCCTTGTCTCGAACTACTATCAGTTTATTTGGCTATTAAGTGCCTTCCACAAATATTGACGGGATTAACAGAGGTTGAATTCAAGGCTGTCAACATCTTCTCGGATTCCCAAATCGTTCTTGCATGGGTAGCGGGAGGAGGTAGCAAGACAAAACAAATTTTTGTCAAAAATAGAATCCAAGATATCAAAAGCATGGTCTCCTCCATGAGAGATGACAATTTACTGCCTATCTCTTTTCACTACGTTAAAACGGATGAAAACCCTGTCGACTTGATAACTCGAGGATTATCACATCGAGAGTTTGTCAAAAAACTAAGCCTTTGGGTCCGAACTGGCTCTGCTACGATCAGGTTTATTGGCCCAATTTCAGGAGTTCGGGGGGAGGATTGGTTGACCCTTCTTCAACATTTATGGTCATACAGGCCCCACCTTCTCCTATCATCAACATTTCACGATATTTTACTTCCTTTTGTCACATTGTTTAGATGTATGTTCTCTTCTTTTCAAATTCGGTGTATCAACTCTTTCCTTTCCTTTCACTAGTGTAGGTGTTGACTACACTAAACATTTCTTTGTCAAAGTCAAAAGGTATCAAAATCAACCACAAAAAACTGTACATATTGTCTGTATCCACCTTGTCTCAAGCATTCCGTCTCTGTGTATTTAGATTTGTAACATGACCACATGTCTGCCAAAATCATTTGTGCAAATCGTTCCAACGTGTTTTGTCACCCAGTTTCGCCCGAGTCTCCAAATTCTATATAGTGACCTGCCCGGTCTCTTAATAGAAGCGCGGATCGCTCTGGAACAATTCGTATTTCGGACATACTAGGCCTGAGTTTCTGTCGTCAGAATTCTATAATTCAATTCATTACTCCGATTATTCCTATTTGATAGTCCTTTGGGACTATGTGAATGATTATAGTTGGTGTAAAGTGTCAATCCGTCTGTACTGTCAAACTGCCTTACATAGACATCGGGTTGTTTTTTATGTTATTTTTTGTTCCTGTAAAAGTTTGGATATGTTTGCAATTTTACTTTACTTATCCTCTGGTCGGTATATTGCGCTGCCATCTAACAGTCGAGATCCCTCTTAATCTTATTCACCTTCTTTCGGTACAGAATCGATATTGTTATCCTAACTACCTTAAATCTGTGTTTTTTTATACCCTTGGCTATACAAGTCTCATTTTAACTTGATCTTCTATCTTCTTCCCATATCTCACTCTTCAATGAGATGGATACTATTCAGTTCCCTCAAGAGATTCGGAGATGTTCGAGGTACTAGTTTCTAGAACTCGATGGTAATATTTCTTCTGACCTATCCTCTTAATGCTGAGAGAATGTAGGGAAGAGATTCTGTATCTTGTTCGCGTATGCGTGGAAGAATAAATTGTATAAGGTGGGTGGATCGTTTTTATTCTCATTTAAATAGTCTCCTTGTTAAAGGATGCGGTCCGCATATTCATTTGCTATCTTGCAAAATATGTCATATGAATCCATGAACGCTCTATATGACTGGATGATGCATGGTTAAAGTCTCGTTCAGATCATATGTCCGTACTTTCTCGCTGTACTTCACCTTGGCACCGCTTAATATATTATGACGTATCTTTAAACATTTATTTCCTCATGAAATCTAACTTCTGTGACTCATAGTGCGTACTCGGAATACTCCGTTCAAGGTAAAACTGATGCCCCTTCTACTTACTACGTATGGTTCTCTTTCACATGCCTCTTTCTGTGTCTCTCAGTGCAATTCCCAGTCTTATCGTATATCCCACGCTTGTATCAAAACTGAAATAATGCACCAACAAATCAATATCTCCAGTCTAAAAGAAAAAGCGGCACGGTCGTGGACGCGATCTGAGAATTTCTGCAATGTCGTCATAAGATTCGGAATCGGAATCAAAGAATCCGTAGATTCTGAAGATTAACATCCATTAATGATACATTTTTTTTGTTGTATGCTGCACAAAATTCTCGAATTTAAGCCATCCGCCCCGCCCAGGATACTTGAACCATTGAAATTAATACCTTGTATAATTGATTGTATTTTATAAAGTATTTATCACCTCATCTTATCTTAAATCAATCTAAAGTATACATCGCGGAAACCTCGTGAAACCTGTAAAGGGAAAAGCATTTATAAGTGTGTCTACTGACGGATCGATACCGAAACGCATAGAAAAAGAAGACAAGGTTCGTAATGTAGATTTTTTATGCCTTTTTTATCCTTTAGGAATCAAACTTAAAATTCCTCTAAAATATTAATATAGAAGTTGTTAAAATAATTTTTATCATTGTTAGAAATCGTAAAACGAAATATAAATTATCTGTCAGAAAATTAAATTACTAATTAAAAAGTTATTGAAACTTAATTATTGAAAGAGTGAAATACCTTTTTAAACAGATATCTGGATGTAAATCATTTAAACTTCACTATTTTAGACTACTAAATTTCGAATTTCGTACGTAAAGGATTTACCTATAATTGGAAGGTTGATTAACGAACTGGAAACCTACTCAACACCTCGAGACTAAAAGATAACTTTTAAACAGATATCTGGATGTAAATCATTTAACTTCACTGCGACCAAGTCTCTTTCAATGTTGCTTATTACCCTAATTCGTCTGTGCTGACTCTGATTACATCAAATTGACGGATACTAGTCTTTTGACAGAAACTACTGATAATTCTTGCACATAACTAAGGGTATGGGTGAAATTCCATGACGAATATTAATTTTACAAATACTATTATTTTTGTACTTATACTTTTATTTATTATTAAACTAATAGTTCTATTGAATTATGCCTATTGTTATTATATTATAATCACACACACCACCACACACACACACACGCACACCACCAGCCAACACACGCACACCCCCACACACAGAAATATATTTCGCACAACACAACACACACACACACACCACACACACACAGCACACATCCACACACACCCCCACCCGCACTCCCTAGTAAACATATGCAAATAAGAACTTACCTTTGATATTAACATAACATTAATTACTCTAAAACAATCCTCTTATGTCTTTTTAATTAAGGAACGTACATTTACTATATCTCATTCAACATTAATAAAATACTAAACTATATTTCAATAGTTTCCTCCGTAAAACTCTCTATAAATAATCATGAATCTTAAACTGAACCAAAGAATTTATTATTAACTGGTAATACTTTTTATTTATAAATTTTATAACTATCAGTTTTAAAATAATTTACTAAAATTTTATAAATTTTATTTAAAAACCATATTTTAACGTACCTAAGCATAAAATCAGTAAAATCAAAGTACGGACAGCCACTAGTCAGCCCACTCTACATCAAGCTATGCCACGTATTTTGGGTTCTACATTCCCGACTTCACTGGCTTATACACATTCATCTTGTAGCCAGTGGTATAAGTATACAAAACCTAGCAATAATAAGTTTTCTCCCTGTTAACATAACAATGTAATTATTTAAAAATCATCTCTAAGTTACTTATTTAAAAATAACAATTATTCACTTACATTTATAATCATATCCGTTCAATTGTTAACTACAACAATCAAACATTTTAACAGAAGTTTTATTAAAATTATTGTACTTTTTCTTATTGATTACTTAATTAATTATCTTACATGTACATATGACACATCCAACACGACAAGAAAACCATCAACAAACCATGCGCACTCCCTTACAAAGATACGAAACTGACCCTTTACGTAAACAATGTGATATGCAAATCACAAACTACTTTACAGGCCCTAAATTTAGGATAAACCTCTTTGTACCCCGGGGCGATAATGACGAAGAGCATAGGACAAAGAGTCAAAGGAATTAAAGTATAGAAACGGACTTACTGTGAATCACATGATATTAATTCTTATATAAATTAATCATATCCTAACTGAACCTCCTCTTCTGTAAACCTGTTGAAAATAACTATATTAGGACTAAATCATAGCCCTAAATTTCAGGATAAGCTTTTAGATATCCGGGCTGACTTACTACAGCATAAATACAAGTCAAACAGAGTAATTCCAGTAATACGACAAGATCGAGAAGTCAATGTATTATTATTTTAATACAATATTATAAAAAATAACACCAGATGGTAAGCATCCCTTTTCACAGCACAGGTAAAAAAAGAAATGCTTATCCTTTCGTTGTGAGTGCGACGAGATAGTCCCTTATACTCTATATCGCCACACGCCGCAAATGTGATATAGGGTCCCAAACGACAATTACTTTTATCGACTTTCTTGGTTTTAGTAACTGTACAAACATGATTATTTATAATCCTGCAAGCCTCTACCTGTGAATTCGGAATGAAAACATTAACTTAGTTCTTTACACTTACCTATTTGAGCCGGCCGTTCTTAGACCCTAACCTCATTATTAAAAGTCATACTCGTATTTTGGCCTGTTCAAGCGTGCACAAAGTTCTCTGCATTATGTAATAAAAGTAGTTCTCATTTCACTAAGTTAATAATCATTAGAACTTCACCCTTAACAGTATACCCCTCAATCAAGACAATTGTCCAGTGGGGCCAATCAAGAATCCCAGGAAGAGTAGGGTATTCATTCTTATTTAAGGAAAACCCGATGGATTTTGAATTATTCTAAAGTGTGCTAAAGCCATTACACCATACGTATATAAATACAAGCGTATTTTAAATGAGTCCAGATGAATTACTTTGTATACTGTTACCTCCACCTGACACGATGGCTTAAAGAGACACTTTTAACACAAACTCAGCCTTTTAAAAAACTGGTCCAAAACACGTTCATAATAACACCCAGCAGCGAAGAAACCATCGATCAAAGCAACTTACTCAATGCATCTTTATAAACATCAAAACTAATCAGCCTTTGGAAGTAAGTTATGGGAGAGAAAATAATGACACATCCGATTTTGAACTCTACATCATACTGGATTTCTACATTATCGTCTTAACGCCAGCTGCAACTATATGCAGAGAGTCCGTACAGGAGAGGTTGTTAATTGCGATAGAAAGAAGACATATGTGTTTAATCTAATTACGTAACCGTAAACTCATTACTTATTATATCACCCCCTGAAGATACTCACGCATTCTAAATGAAATCCTGATCATGCTCCCCCGCTCATTATCGACCAGCGCTTCCCTAACGCTGTCCTATAGACGTGCAGACATTTCTCCTACTCTACTTAGAAACATGTCAAGGCAAAGTATTTGCAGAGTGATCCCAGAATCGTAAATATCAAACCTATGATTATCTGAGAGCGGAACTTCTTCCATACATATGTGTAACCTGAAGGTATTACTGAGATACCGAAACTATACATAACTTCCCGATAATGATTATAAATGATTGGCATATATTGTACAGAATTTAGAGAGTTTTAAATATGAATACGTCATCAAACATAACATGATGAAACATGCTCTTAGTAAGGCAGTCCGTTTAATACATTCTTGCTATTATATTCTATGTTAAAACCCTTATAATAAACATCATATGTAAATATATTTAACACTCTGCTATATATATCAACTAGTAAAGTTAAAATTTCTATATCATATCAATATATATCTATAACACTACTCATATATATATATAATATATATCATAACAATTAGTATATAATTTTTATTTTCCACTGAAGTATCCTTGTATCTTATCATATATACATATATAATATACTAATATTCTTATATATTTACGCATACTTTTATATAATATATTATATTTACATAACATACTACTAACTAATCACTACTCATATATATACCCTATACCTATATATACTCATATCTAATATAAATACTACTATATAATACTATACCTATATTACCCTACACCTACTACCATACTATATACCATATATCTCAAGCATAATACACCATACTTGTTAAACCATTTGCCATATAGTATCAAAAATAATGTACCAAACTCAACAGATGAACATATAACTTCTTAAGGCAAAATTCATTACTAAAATAAACAGACTCGTAACTACTCAATAATGAAATATAAAAGTAGTCTTCGACTAGTGGTATTAGTTAAGGTAATGAGGAAGTAGTTAGAGTTAATTAACCCCAATTCTATTAACCACAAACAACAGTTCTGCCAGGCTACCGCCCCTCGATAATACATGGCAAATCTATATCTATCCCCCGAACTGTCTGTTGAATCACTACCATAGGTCTCGTTATGCAACCGCAATTACAAGTTCCACTGAATTAACTTTCTGAACTTTTCAGTCGCATACCTAATCCTTTGAGGGGCAAACGTGCGATACACCTTTCCACTCAATCTCAACCATTTCATTGTTCTGCTCTCTTACCCCTAAACTTAACTGCTATGCTCACTCTTATTATTATTATTATTATTATTATTATTATTATTATTATTATTATTATTATTATTATTATTATTATTATTATTATTATTATTATTATTATTATTATTATTATTATTATTATTATTATTATTATTATTATTAATATTATTTTTATTATTATTATTATTATTATTATTATTATTATTATTATTATTATTATTATTATTATTATTATTATTATTATTATTATTATTATTATTATTATTATTATTATTATTATTATTATTATTATTATTTGAAGAATTTTTTTTATCATTATATTTATTATTATATTAATAGATGAAGTGGTAGAAAGGATAAGCGACAAAGTCGAAAGGCAGAGGGATAGGGTTCGACCCCATCGTCCGGATATTAGGTAACAATTACCTAGAATAATTCCTTTCCTAGAATAAGGTAATGCCTATGTATGAAGTGCAGTGAAACACGAAAAATCAGCTCGAAAAATTAAAAAAAACAACATTTATATCTATAAAAAAAAAAAAAAAAAACATTTATATCTATAAAAATAAAACGAAAAAAAAACTATATATTTATATCTGTAAAAAAAAAAAAAAAAAATATTTATATCTATTATAAAAAAAAAAAAAAAAAAAAACAAATATTTATATTACAACATACGTGTGCAAGAATTTCCTCCGGATTGTATTAATATAAGCCATTTTTTTTATTCACTCACGATCCTTGGAAGATGAAGTCAAACTCTGAAGCCAAAAGTCAGATGGATGATCCACTGTCAGTCTCGATTCAGATCATTTGTTTTAATTAAACACTTGTGCCATTATATATATATATATATATATATATATATATATATATATATACGTTATATATATATATATATATATATATATATATATATATATATATATATATATATATATATATATATATATATATATATATATATAAAGGGGTGCAGCAGGGGGTATATCTGATCACTATTTAGTAGAAGCAAAGATAAAGGTGAAAGGAGGGTGGAAGAAAAGATTGAAATTTAACACAAGTGTAGAAGTTACAAGAGTTGAGAATTTAGAAAATGAAGAATATTCAACGAATAGAAGGAAGTTCAGCAGAAAAATGGGATATACTGAAAGAATTTGACGCATAGAAGGAAGTTCAAGAGGAAAGGAATACTAATAAGGAAACAATTTGATGACTACAAGGGAAGTTTGTGGTGTGAAAAAGATTGGCCGAAGGAGTAAAAGAAAAGGTAGCGAATGGTGGAGTGAAGAATTAGATGTTATTATTAAAAGGAAAAAAGAAGTTTTTGCTAAACATTTAGCTATTAATAGTCAAGCTACATGGGAGGAATACAAGAGAGTGCGAAATGAAGTTAAAATGAAAGTGAAAGCTGCAAAGAGAAGGGCAGACGAACGGTGGAGTGGAAAGATTGTTGCTAACTATCAGGAGAAGAGTAAACTATTTTGGAAGGAGATTAACAAGATTCGGAATAAGAGAGAAGACGTCATAACTGGAGTAAAGACTTTGGATGGGAATGTAGTTCAGGATGATAGAGAAGTGGAGGAGAGATGGAGAGAACATTTTAAGGAACTACTAAATGCTGGAAGAGTAGATGAGGAGGAAGAAAGAAGACAAAATATCACGGTGGAAGAGTTTAGAAATGTAAATGTAGGGCATATTACAAAGGATGAAATAGTGAATGCTTTGAAGAAGTCAAAAGGAGGAAAATCTTCTGGGTTAGATGCTATACAAGTAGAAATGTTGAAAAAGGGAGGTGACATTGTTGTGGAGTGGCTGATGAGATTATTCAATGTTTGCTGGGATCAGTGCGAGGTACCACAAGATTGGCAAGGGGGACAAAAAATGAGTGTTCTAGTTATAGAGGAATAAGTTTATTGAGTGTTGTAGGTAAATTATATGGACGAATTTTAATAGAAAAAGTTAAAAGTATCACAGATAAACAGATTGGAGAAGAACAATGTGGTTTTAGGAATGGTCGAGGATGTGTGGATCAGGTATTTACCTTGAGAAAAGAAGAAAGACGTTTTTGCATGCTTTCTTGATTTGGAAAAGGCATATGATAGAGTGCAAAGAGGGAAGTTGTGGAGAACATTAGAAAGTTATGGAATAAATGGTTTGCTATTAAAGGCGATTAAAGCATTTTACACGAACAGTAGAGGGTGTGTTAGGATTAACAGGAAGGAAGGGGAGTGGTTTAAAATAGGAGTGGGTCTGAGACAAGGTTGTGTTATGTCTCCATGGTTGTTTAATATCTTTATAGATAGTGTAGTTAAGGATATGGATAGATTTGGGAAAGGAGCTGATATGAATCTGAATGAGAGTAATTGGGAGATAAGCGTCTTACTTTTTGCCGACGATTCTGTGTTGATTGCCGATACAAAGGAAAAACTGCGTGATTTGGTGCTTGAGTTTGAACGAGTGTGCCAAGGAAAAGGATTAAAAATTAATTCAGCTAAAAGTAAAGTGATGAAAATTAGTGCAAAACCAAAAGGAGACGATTCTCAATCTGGGTTGGATATCATAAAGGTGAATGGGGAAAGCCTAGCAGAGACAACAGTTTTTAGATACTTAGGAACGGATATTGGGGCTTTCGGAGGCATGAAAGAAGAGATTGACCATAGGGTTGCTGAGGGTGAAAGAGTATTAAGCAGCCTTAGAGAATTATGGAAAAATGGAAATTTAACAAGGAAGGTAAAAATGAAATTGTTCGAGTGTATATTTGTTCCAACTGTTCTGTATGGATGTGAGACGTGGGCATTAAACTCTAAAATGAAAAAAAGAGAAGAGTTGAGGTTTTAGAAATGAAAGGTTTACGAGATATTTGTGGAATAAAGAGAATAGATAGAATTAGAAATGTAAGGATAAGGGATATGTGCCGATAGGAGAAATGTCTGATGGAAAGAGCAAATCAAGGGGTACTAAGATGGTATGGTCACGTGCTTAGAATGAATGATAATAGATTGACTAAGAAGGTTTTTAAGTCCGAAGTGGTAGGCAATAGGAGAAGGGGCAAACCCAAATGGAGGTGGGTTGATGGAGTAAAGGAGCTATTAATAGCAAAGGGGATTAGTATGGATGAAGGAAATAGATTAACGCGTGATAGGATCACTTGGAGAAGAATAGTTCATGGAAAGTTCCGTCAAGGGTTGCAATTAATTGAACAACCTGGAACATAGCAAATAACTCAAAATCATTTCCGATCTGCAACTGACATCACCCTGCAGTTATTATGTGGGAGACGGTGATGAGTATAATTATATATATATATATATATATATATATATATATATATATATATATATATATATATATATATATATATATATATATATATATATATATATATATATATATATATATATATATATATATATATAATAGTAATAATAGTAATAGTAATAGCTTGTATAATTGTTTTGTATAAATAATCTGTTATGATGCAGCCATGCAACTTGGAACTATTGAGTTCTTATATTTTTTTTTGAAAAAAAAAAAAAAAAAAAAAAAAAATATTATTTACAATTAAGATTACGTTTGGGATACGGTTTTGAAATTTTTTCCCTACTCAACATTAATAAATAAATAAGTAAAAAAAAAAATACTATCGTGTCTAACTAATAACTATTTAAACCCAGTTATTTAAACTGTATAAATATTGAAACAAAAAGACTATTTAGGTTAGGTTAGGTTAGGTACGTAAGTTAACCTAACCTAATGTAAAATAATGTAAATCAGTGAAATAATAAATTATTTTTAAAAAATAGCTTGCTTTATAGCTTTTTTTTTTTGTATTCTAAAAAAAAAAAAAAAACATGCTTTTATTGTAAAAAAAGTAGGTTATTTTCACCTATGTATATATTGAAGGCTCTTGTAGGCATATATATATAGGAAGATATATATATATATATATATATATATATATATATATATATATATATGTAAATAGATATATATATATATATAAAATATATATTTATATATATATATATATATATATATATATATATACATATATATGCCCTTAATATGTTTTAAGACCCCGTCAGTATGAATTTTTTTTTTTTTTTGGCTCATATTACTTTGGTTTGTATTTACTAACAATGAATTTAAGTGGTGACGGACATGATTCAAAAGTTCGAAATCAAATACTAAATAATTTTTAAAATGCATTTATATAAAAAAATTTCCAAAATGAAATATCTCAAAAAGTACGACACTTAGAAAAACACCCTACATATTTGGAATCAGCATATAAAGCTTATTACAAATGTTAAAAAAAAAAATAAAAATAAAAAATAAAAATATCTCAAAGAAAAGTATGACACTTACAGAAAACCAATTACATATTTCTACAAAGCATATAAAGGCTTATTACAAAAATGTTAAAAAAAAATCAAATCAAAAATGAAATATCTCGAAAAGTACGACACTTACAGAAAAACCAATCACATATTTCGAATCAACATATAAAGCTATTACAAATTATTTCCGCCGATATATATATATATATATATATATATATATATATATATATATATATATATATATATATATATATATATATATATATATATATATATATATATATATATCTCTTATATCCATATGCTATATATATATATAGGTAATACTGTAGACAGCGACCCACATTTTGAGACCAAAAATTTTCTAAGTTCAAAAATTTCTAAGGTAAATTAAGTTAGGTTTTTAATAATTGTTTAGTAGGAGCTTCTGGCATAATTCAAGCTTGCCACTAAAGAATTTTCTTAAAAAACCTAACTTTAACTTTTCTGAACTTATAAATTTTTTGAACTACTTAAACTCTGGTCTTCAAAATGTGTGAAATCTTGTATTACCATATATGCTATATATATATATATATATATATATATATATATATATATATATATATATATATATATATATACTTATATATATATATATATATATATATATATATATATATATATATATATATA
>JABUQX010000893.1:0-7500 GCA_015478945.1 Trachelipus rathkii
GGCACCCCGAGCTCGGCGAGATCCCCCCTCTGTCCTCCGTCCACTCGAGCCCCCTAAAGAAGGATAAAAAAAGAGAAAATAATATTTCTCCATTATATTATAAAGCGACATTTGGCAACTTCCCGAAACTGCATGCTTCAAGGTCTTTCAGTCACCTCAGAGCCTGCACTTTTACTTAAGATTATATATGATTATAAATAAATACTAGAAAAATTTAATCTTTTTTTAATTTCAGCCGTAAAAATGTCCCTGATTAAATAAAATGATATTATTTTCGTGTAATGATGAGTAGTTTTGTAGTACATGCCTGCCCTTTTCGATCTGGCCCATCACTAATATAGCATATACTATATATATATATATAGTATATAATCAATATCAAAAATACTATATATATAGCTATAATATATATATATACTAATATATATATAATAATAATAATATTATATTATAGATATAAAAAACAACGACAACATCACTAATGACAGTCTAAAAAATAATAATTCAATACCATGAGAAACAGAAAAAATAAAAGTAAAAAATATTGGCAAGTTAAAAATGCCAAAAGTACTTGAAAGACCAAGACAACAAGTACTAAGACATAAAGCTCAACGTACAATACAAGTACAAGTACAAGTGTTTTAGACACTGCCAAGCAGTACAAGTACACAGTACACACGTACTCCAAAAAAAGTACTTAAGTACACATCAGAGTACAAGTACATGGAGACAACACATCCCTGAATATATATATATATAATATTATAACCTTAAGCTAAAAAAAACGAAAATTGCTTCTTTTTGGCTACCGGCCGCTATATATATACTATATATTATAATTAATATATATATATACTATATACTATATTAATAATATATAATAAAATAGATATATAATATATATATATGATATATTATATAGTATATTATAGCATTTATATATATAGATATAATAATATGATATACATTTTACATATATTAGCTATTTATATATTTAAAATGTTAACTAGAAACACGAAGTTTCCCTTAATATATATACGATATCTAGTATTACTATATATAATATACTATGATATAAAATAAGATATATAGATAATCATAAGTAATTAATATATATATATATATATAATATATATATAATATATATTATAAATATATATATACTATATATATATATATAAATATAGATATAATATACCTGACCTGTGTCATGCTTTTTCACTAAATCAATTTCTGAATTTTTTTTTTGTTTTTTTTTTTATATATTTCTAGTATACGATCCTAAGAGTCAGGTTTAATTCCTTTTTCAGACATGATTCCAAAAATATATAGAACCTTTACGTTTTACAACTCCGTCAGTTAAAATTTTTTTTTTTTTTTTTTCTTTTTGTTAACTAAAGGAATAACCCAAGGTAAAACCGCAAAGATGGCAGTAGTCGGGTCTCTCGGCCTTTCCGGGGAACGACGGGTAGGACTATTTCCCCCCCTCCGGGGAAGGCGTCTCCCGAACCCACCGCTCTTTGGTAATCTGGTCCGCGGGGTCCTCCCCCTCCCCCTACGCCGGGTATGGAAAACGCCCCGCCCTCTGAAACAATCGGCAGTCGTATTTAATTCTTTCATTTTTCTTTAGAATTTTTGTCACGTGCATTTTCTTCACAACTTTTTATTTATCATCTTGTAATAGCTTACACCACTGATTCAAATATTGTAACTGTTTCCATAACAAGATCTAAGTATTCCATTATAAAAAAATATTTTATTTTTATATGTTTTTTATTCTTTTAATTTTTGGAATAACTTAATACGCTCTCGAATCTTCAAAATATGTAACTTGGTGTTTTCTGAAGTGGCGTACTTTTCGAGATATTTCATCTTTTTAAAATTTTTATTGATATACTAAGAATTTTAAAATAATTTATTCAAATATTTTTTTCCCCCCCGATAAACCCTTTTTGAAATCAAAAATACCATGCTTTTTTGCTTCTCCATGCACCACCTGAAATTCATTGTTAGCAAATCATACTACTACGCAATATTGGTTAAAAAACAAACAAAAAAAAATCAAAAACTGACGGAGTTTTTTAAAACATAACAGGGCCTATATAATATATATATATATATATCATATATCTATATAATAAATATAATATATACTACTACTATACTATAATATAGTATATAATATCATATATATATAATATAACATATAAAATTTAAAAAAAAATTAATAAATATTAATTATAAATTTAATAGTATTATAGAAAATAAAATATAAAATATTAATCATACTACTACTATAAAATATAACATACTATATATATATATAATATATAATACAATATAAACGTATACGTAAATATATTATATATATATATATACTATATATATCTTTATATATAATAGTATATATATATAATAGATATATATCTTCACTTAATACATATATAAATAATTATATATCGATATATATATATAATATATATATAATATATATATAGTATATTATAATATATGATAGACTTATTATTATTTACCCACCTTCTCTCCCCAAAGACTGGGGACAAGGTGTGATACATGCACTGAAAACGATAAAAGGAGTAGAATACATAGACGAAAGTCGAAAAGAAGCACAGCCTCCGCCCCCTTTAATACCTTTTAGTGAGAACGCCCACACTAGAGCCGCGACGGACCTGCACTATGGCATCTCGCCAATGTAAGCGTCATGCCCTTAACACTATGCTGATACTCCAACCATACCCTCTCCAGCAATTTTAAACCTGTAACTTTATCACTGAGTTTCTTCTCATTATGCACCTCTCTTCCTCTTGCCGCTGCTAACGTAGATTTCTTTCCTCCAGGAATCCGCTTGCTGACCCAATCCCACTCTTTTCCTCGTCCTTCCCCCCGCCGGCTCCCGATCCCAGCATACTCACCAACGTACATCTCCGCTGTAGCCAACCAACTATCATCGCCACCGTATGTCATGATTTCTCTAATCTAATCCCTTCTCTTCTACACCACACACGTCTCCTAAATACCGTTCTTCCTCAGTTTACTCCTAGTTTCTCACACCTTAACACGCACCTAAGAAGTTCTCTGAACACATGGTAACTTTAGACTCATACCCTCTTATTCCAGATCATAGTCCCACTACTATACATTAATACAAGTAACAACAAACCCTCCATATATATATTATTAATATATATATATAATAAAAAATATATACAATACATGATATATATATATATATATATATATATAGTATATATATATAATATTATATATACATAATATATATACTATGAATAATTGTATTTATACCTATTATATATATTACTGTATAACTTGAATAATTTTCCAAAAGGTGGAGTCGGAGCTCGGAGTCATGTAATTCTTCAAAAGAGTCGGAGTCGGAGTCGGAGTCGGAGTCGGAGTCAGTAAATTTTCAAAGAGTCGGAGTCGAGTGCGGAGTCGAGTACGGAGTCGGTAATTCAAAAGGTGGAGTCCGGCAGGCCGATCATGAGGTCGGTTAATTCAAGAGGTCGGAGTCGGAGTCGGTAATTTGAAGAGGTGGAGTCGGAGTCGAGTCCGGAGTCCGGAAAATTTTTGAAACGACTCCACAACCCTGATCATAAGTTCTGACAAGAGAATAATATATATTAATGTAAAGTAATCCAGGTGGTCGATCTTGAATTGCTGACCACAAGACGACTAATGAGCCATCTGGAAAAGTCAATTAAAAAAAACCGTCCCAGAAGCAAAAAAGAAGAAGAGTAATAAACTAAAGAATTGCAAGACGAGGAGAAAAAGATAGACTATCAGATTAGACTAACGGAAAAACTACAGAGTCGAACGGAAAAGCAGAGAGTAAATTGGGAGAGTTTTAAGAAGATAAATAAAGAAGAAACGGAGGAGATGCCGGGAATGGAATGGATTGGAGGAAATAGGAAGAAACACACACACGATGGTAGACAGAAAATGTCAGAGTCGCTGTAAAGAACAAAACCCAAAAGTTGAGTAGTTGGTTAAGAAAAATTGTTGAAAGTAGAAATGAATATGTAAGAGCATGAAATGAAGCAAATCAAACAATGGAGAGATCGAAGGGAGAAATATGGGAAGAGCTGGAAGGTAGACTAATTGAGGATCTGAGAGACGGAAGGGGTTTACTGTTTGGACTGGTAAAATCATATCGAAAAGGCAAGCCAAAGCAATACAACATCAAAGACAGAGAGGGAAATGTGATTACAGAGAAGGAGGAAATAGATGCAAGGTGTGCCGAATATTTTGAAGAACTTCTAAACGTTGGAGAGGGTGATGGAGAGGGAGAGGGAGAGAGAGAGAGAAAGTCAGGAAGAGAGGAACAAGAAAATGATTTCGAGTTAATCACAAGAGAAGAGTTTGATAAGGCTTTGGCAAAAATGAAGAAGGGTAAAACATCAGGAGTGGATGAAATAGCTATCGAACTGATAGTGGAAGGGGGAGAGGTGGTGCAACAAAGGATTCTGAAGCTCTTCAATACGCTGTATAGAGCAGGAGAAATACCAGATGAGTAGGGGAGAACCATCATAGTGCCGATCTTTAAAGGGAAAGGAGATGCAGGAAAATGTGAAAATTATATAGAGGAATTGCTCTTATACCACATGTAACAAAGTTGTATGAGAGAATAATAGAAGGAAGGACAAGAGCCCGGGTATGACCAATTTTTGGAGAGAAACAACATGGATATAGGAAAAATTGGAGTGTTACAGATTTGATTTTTGGATTAAGAATGGTGATGGAAAAGGCTTGGGAGTTTAACGAGAGTCTCTATATAGCTTTCAGGATTTTCCAAAGGCATTTGATTCCATCCCCAGAGAGAGAGGTTATGGGAATGTATGGAAGAAAGATATGGGGTGACAGGGCATTTGATGAAGGCGATTAAAAGCTTATATGTCCCTTGCACATGCAGTGTCAGAACATAGAAGAAACTCTCCTGAGCTTTGGCATGCCAGACATCGAAGCTCTGCAGGAATTAGCTTTCAATGATAAAACAGGATAATGGAACATGCTGTTGCTCTGACAGATGTTAAGTCTACTTCAGGGAGCTGAACAATATATATATATATATATATATTATATATATAATATATATAATATATATTATATAATATATATATATATATATATATATATATATATATATATAATATTATATATTATATAATATATATTATATTATAATATTTATAATATATATATATATATTATATATAAATATATATATATATATATATATATAGTATATATATATATATATATATATATATATATATATAATATATACCGTATATATATATATATATATATAATATATATATATATATATATATATATATATATATATATATATATATATATATATAATATATAATATAGTCAAAATATATATACTATATCGTGTTTTATTATTCTAATGAAACTTCTATCTCTCTAATATAATTTATAAATTATAATAATATAATATATATATATATATATATATATTATATAATATATAGTTTTAAGGGTTCAAAGTCCAACTCCACGTCCCCGTCGTGCAACCCGGGCAACGAGGACACCAGGAGGTGTCCTCGGCTAAAGGAGCTATAGCTAGGGAAGGATAGGCCTAGCAAGCCGCTTCCCTGAAATAAACTGCTTGCAGAACTCAAGCGCGAGCCTCGGAAGCCGGACAGAACTTTAGACGACGACTTCGGCGAGATTTACGGACTAGGAATCAGGAAAACACTTTCAAGAATTATAGGTGTGCCACGAAAAATGTGGGTACCTATGGAGAAAAAGAGGAGGAGATAATAGATATCATGAAAGAGAGGAAGATAGATATGTTGGGGATGGTGGAGGATGAGAGTGAAGGGATGTGAAGAGGGTAAAGAGAATGGGGAAGGATTTGTTCTGATGTATAGTGGAATGAGAGAAGGAATACTAAAGCATTGGTGTTTGGAAATTATAGGGGACAAGATTGTCACCATGTATAAGAGAGTAAAAATTATAAAGAGAAGTTGATGATGTGCGTGGTTGAAGATAGGCGGATAAAAATATAGAATATCCAGGTTATATGCCCCACAACAGGGCACTCAGAGGAAGAAAAAACTAGATTTATGATTGATGGAAGAAGAGGTGGGATGGGAGGAGGGGAGAGCTGCGTGTTGTGGAATTTTCAAACGCTAGAGTAGAAAGAGAACGAGAGATGGGACAGAGATTGGGAACCATTTGGAGAAGGAGCAAGAAACATGGAGGGAGAGGCGTTGATCGATTTTTGTGTGAAAAACGATCTAAAAATAATGAACACGTTTTTCAAGCATAGAGAGTCGCATATCTTTACGAGGTATAGATGAAATCAGGTAACGGAACAATCTGATCAAAATCGGTGATAGGCTAACATGAAAGTCTCCGATAAAAAGATGGTAAAGAATGTAAAGGGTGAACCCGGGAGTGTCCTTGGATGCGGATCATAACGTTGGGACGGATATGAAGATAAGAGGGGAGGAAGAGATAATGGCAAGAAGAGGGCAGTGGATCAGAGTGGAGAAGTTGGCAGAACAAGAAACGAGACGAAATTATGAACGTGAAATGCAGGAAACCGAATGAAGAAGAAAACGAAGACTTGCAGGATGTCATCAGGGAAGTAACAGAGAAAACTCTTGGTAAAAGATGGGTAAGAGGTACTAGGAAGAGAATACACCATGGTGGAAAGAAGATTGAAAAAAAGCAAATAAGGAAAAAGCAGGGAAAATGAGGAAGTGAATGAAAGAAAGAGCAGCCGCAGCAAGGAAAGAATATGTACAGGCAAAGAATGAGGCAGAGAGAAAAAAGAGTAGGGAAAAAAGATGGAGACGGAGAGAATGGCAGGAGAAATAACGAGATGTGGGCGAAGGGAAGAAAAAGCTATTTAAGATGGCGAAGGCGTATAGAAAACCAAAAAGCGTAATTAGAAATATAAAACATAGAAACGGAGTGATTCTTGTGAGAACGAAAGAAAGAAATGAAAGATAGACCGAATACTATGAAGATCTGCTAAATGTAGAATACAGAGAACAGAAGGAAGAAGCTGCAGATCAGACGAGGGAGGAGGAAGAGGAGGAGGAAGGCGGAGAGATAACGGTGGAGGAATATGAGGAGGCTATAAAAAGGATGAAGAAGGGTAAGGCTCCAGGAGAGGATGGAGTGGCTGGAGTTGGTGATGGAGGGAGGAGAGAAGCTGAAAGGGAGAATCATCAGTTTTGATGACAAGTGTTGGAGAAAAGCAATAATAATACCGCATATAAAAAAGGTAAGAATGCTGGAAAGGCTGGTAATAATTATAGAGATTATCTCACTGATGGACCATCTGACGAAAATATACGAAAGAAATATTGGAGAGGAGGTTGAGAGAGAAGGTAGAGCGGAGCTCGAGAAGAACAGTACGGGTATTAGGAAGGGAAGTGGAACGAACGGACCTCTATTCACGACTGAGAATGGTTC